>JAXIVD010000913.1:55000-107500 GCA_036785275.1 Cancer borealis | reverse complement strand
TGAAAGGGGGATTTGATCATATATTATGTTTAAAGCAGTGAGGGAACCAGAAAATGTGAACAAAATTCTTCTTTTTAAAAAAAGATATCAGAAGAATTTTGTTCACATTTTCTGGTTAACTCACTGCTTTAAACATAATATATGATCAAATCCAACTTTCACTTACAATAACTCCATTATACCAAGTATTCATTCGGTTGAAATTGTATGTGTTCTCACTAGGTTTCTTGTAAGTATTATCTATTTTTACAGAATACTGACTAAATTCTATCTATATTCTCTGACACCTTAATCCCTCTAGAAACTTACCCCAAGGGAATGGCCACAACAGAAGAGCCTCCACCTCTCCCTGTCCACAGACTCACTCCCACTCTATCAGCAACTCTCATGCATGTACTCCTTTTCCATATTCTTCCATCTTATGATTGATTTTCCTCTCCACCTGGGACCCTCAGTTTTTTCACAAACTCTTCACTCTTCTTTCTCTCCATATGACCAAACCATCTCAACACATTGCTTTCCACCCATTTCACTCCAGCACACCACTCCATTTGCACAAGCCCCCATGCCACATCTTTCTTATCCACTTTCATTGTTTTTGCGTTTCAGCTGTGCAGCAGTTAAGCACGTCTGACTACGAATCCGCTGGCCCAAGTTTGATCTCGGACAAGGGCAGTCAGCGCACAACTCACCCAGCTGTCGATGAATGGGTCCCTAGGGAGACCTAAGTAAGGTAAACTGTGGAAACTCTTGTCACTGGCCCTGTGTCCTGGGGTAATGGATAAATTTCCACCACAGGCTCAAAGGCCAAGGCGACAGGAGATTAGTGCGCGCAGCTACAGCATGTGCCTTGACTTTACCTTTCGTTACTTTCACCTTACAATCTCGTCATGCCGCATTCTCCTCATGTATCTCATTTCCACAGCTTACTATTGACTACTGTGCCCCATTCCATGTCCAAGTCTGATCTATACCTCAATTTTGACAGGAGAATAATGTTCTTTAAACCTTTTCTTTATCTTCTAAGACATTTCTTCCTCTCATAATCCTTGTAAGTAATCTTATGTCACACCAACCTCTCACTACTCACTCTTTTACTTCTTCCATCTCTCCATGTTTACATTGTGCTGTTCCTAAATACTTAAAATCTTTCACCTCCTCCATTCTATCTACTCCTAAGACTACCTTACACCATGCTACTGCTGGTACACTTAGCTATGATGACATCACACATCCTTGTCTCTCTCTCACCACTAAGAAAACTCTCACTTAGTTCTCCATCCGCCATAACACATACACTTGCCTCTTTATTAACTGACTTAATTCCTTCTACTAACTGCCCTCGACAAATTTTCTGAACGTTCCAGAGAGCTTCCCGATCAATTATATTGTATGCTTTTTCTAGATCAATTTAGGCTGCCTGCAGTTTTTCATTCTTCCAGAAGTACTCCTCTATCATGATTTTAATTGCCAATATCTGGCCCACGCCGCCTTTTCCTTTCCTAAGCCCTACCTGCTCTTCACTAACTTTCCATGCAGTTACTTCCATCAGTTTCTCCGTCAAGACTCTCCCATACACTTTTCTAGGCACACTAAGCAAACTTATCCCTCTATAATAATTACACTCCTCTCTACTACCCATTTGTTTCACATACAACCTGCTTCTTATATTAGCATTAACAATGCTTTCTATCTACCCAACCGTCTAGTACCACATTTAAATTACGTGTCGTATTCCACCCTTGACGACCTCTGGCAACTCATGGCAACCCTTTCTCCCTCAGCTGAGACCGTCATTCTTTCTTGAGACGCGTTACCGTGCGGACTCAGGTTTTCAACAGTGCTTTCTTTGTTACTGCCCAACTGTCTTTCGTTGTTGGCCATATGGCTGAGTTCCCTGACCTCCAGGAGAGTTTCCTGTCATTTTCTGTTATGGTTAATGGTGACGAACGGGCCTCCCCTCCGCCGGGCCTTCAACCAGCTGACGCACGGAGGGAGGCTCGCCCACACGCCCGCCATGTTACCAGTCCCGGCTCCTCTCATGGCTCTTCCTCTCCACTTCACTCCACGTCTTCAGGGAGTGGTGCAACACACTTCTCCAGGAGAGTCTGTGCTTCTTCTGGCTGCGGGAGAGTACTTGGAGGTGTAAAGAAAGATCCACATACAGTATGTATTCCCTGTCGTGGTGGTTGTTGTGATGTAAACAACAGGTGTCAGGAGTGTGCTGATTGGAGCTCCAAGCTGGTTCTCAGTGCCCTTAAATACCAGCGGACATTGCAGAAGAGGTGTGAGTATAAGGCTAGGAAGAAGGCCCCTCACACTTCAAGTCAGTCATATGGGGAGGTTAGGGTTGGGAACCATCACCCCTCCTCCCCCACCTCTCGCGCCTCGGGATCAGCCTGTGGTTTGGTGATGGGTTCGGTGGGCCCAGACGATTCTGTATCTCAGATTCCTGTGCCTTCTAAGGATTTTCCACCTGATATGTCTGCTTTCTTTAAAGGATTTGCGGCCTTCCTGGGTTTTCCTGAAGGGAGCCACAGTGTTTCACTCCCTACCATGTTATCAGAGATGGTGTCTAAGGAGGTAGAGAATAGATTAGCTCCTAATCCTGTCTCTCTTTCAGCTCCCTCCTTACCCTCGGTTCACGGTACGGTGCAGTCCGTTACCAACCCCCCTCCCGGCCCCAGCGCAAGACAGAGTGTGCAGTCACTCCAAGCTGGTGTGCCGGTGGGGGTAACCGGGGGCAGGAGAGGCATAGGGGTGGTGTAGGTTTAGATCAGGCACCATTTGATCCTCATTCCATGGGTAAGCGATCTAGACCACCCAAGGATGTTCAGTGGAGGATCAAGCGGTCACGTCCTGTGGTGGAGGGAGATCTGGCTCTACCACGTCCAGAATCTCCCTCAGGATGTGACCAGGGCTGGGACAGGTGTGTGTCTTCTGCACACCACTCCCGCCCACTGACCCGGGGTGAGGGTCAGGCTGTGTATTACCAGGGCACTTTGACTGAGGACTCGGTCAAGCCCACACAGCCAGAGGGGGGTGTTACACAGGCAAGGCCTAAATCCCCCCCTCGGTCCACAAGGCACACAGGAGCTCGAGGTCTGTCAGCCCCCTCCTCACATGCCTTCTACCACCAGGATCATATCCATTTGGCTACTACACGTCCTCAAGTTGGGTCGGGTCCATGAGGGATCCTGATCCACCATTCCCACCTTCTGGATCCCTGGATCCAGCACAGGGTGACCTCGAGGATCCGTGGGATGAGATTTCGGAGGACGATTCTGGCACTCAGTCCAGGGACCATGATGCAGTTCCTCCTCCACCTTTTCAATCCATGATGGCCCACATTACCCACTGCTTTCCGGAGGCGCTGGGATATGCGGAAGCGGCTCACCGACCTGCCCCACCTGGGGAGGTCAGGCCTAAGGTGGAGAAACATATCCGTCTTACCAGGGCCCAGCCTATGGATTTCTCGTTGGATTCTGCTACCAAGGCTCTTCTGGCTACTGAAGGATCCAGACCATCTCTTGCCCGCTACCCGTCCAACAGATACAGGAGGATCTACTCCGTTAGTGGTCATGAGTCAGCGGGGAAGGCAGCCAAGCTGAACACTTTCGTTGCTCGTTATTGCAACGTTTTCGTGTTCTGTTAATCAACTTATACTTTGGTCACGGGGTTACAGAACACTAACTTCTAAAATGATTGTCATTAAAAATCTTTCTGTTTTCTATAATTTTAATTAACAAATAATCTTCCCTTGCACCTTTTGTCATATAATAACATCCTCCTATCTTCTTGCTTTGACACATACATAATCAAGCACAAGTAACTTCTAATTTCTTTCCTTGCTCCTTCTGTTGTATAGTAACATCATCTTATCTTCTTGCTTTGACACACATAATCAAGCACAAGTAACTCTTCTAATTTCTTTCCTTGCTCCTTCTGTTGTATAGTAACATCATCCTATCTTCTTACTTAGACACAAACATAATCAAGCGCATAAGTAGTTCTTCTAGGAGCTTATAAAAGTATTCATAATCATGGAGCAACACATAATAAAAATAATCACGGAGCAATACATTTTAAAGTAAACACGGAGCAATACATTTTAAAGTAATTACGGAGCATTACATAATAAAACACAATCCTACATAAAATCAAATCCTAACACTAACATCCTACGGCTGCTTTTAAGACTGCATTAGAAGAGAGCTTCCACTTACCCCAATATCCCAGCCCCATTGGGAGCTAAGTTGGGTGAACCTCCTCCTAGTAAGTCAGGGTGAATCTGCCTTCTAATACAGCCTTTCTTATTTTCAAAATCTTGGCAGTTACCTATTTTCTCCAGTCACAGCGACTGTGAGTTCCTAACTTTCAAAATGTAAGGCTATGTCTCTTAAGCAATTTTCATAAAGTTCTGTCTCTTTCGATTCCATAAAGTTTAGTTCTACAACGGCTGGCACTCAACCGACTTTTCCCTTTTGCCTTTCCTCACCGTTCGTCAAAGACACTTGAAACTTTCTCTTTCTCCCCTCCATGCCCACATCTGGTATGTGATCAAGGGGTCTCCCTGGCACCCTCTGTCCCACTCTGTTTATCCACTGTACAACACAGCTCTGTGTGTCGACTCACGACACACCGACTTGGCTCTTGCTCTCACCACTAAGGGGAAAGAACCCCAAGTGTTGGTTCAACATGCTGATATGACCCGCCTCGAAGGCGTTCACGCCCGTCAAGGTGAGGCACAGAATTTTCTGTTTTGGGGTGTGGGAGCATTCTACCGGCTCCTTTCTTCCCTACAGCCTGGACAAGAGGACAAGCTTCTAGCTGATCAACTCTTTCGGAGTATTCAGTTTGCCATGGTGGACACTGCCAAAGATTCAGCATTTGCCTTGACCAATGTAAAGGCCATGAGACGGGAGGCGATCGTGTCCCGCCTCCCACCAGTTTTTAAGTCTGCGACCAAGGTGGACTTAAGGAAATCTGCGATTGACTCTGCTTTCCTTTTTGAAGAGGCTCGAGTTCAGGAAGCCTTTCGGGTTGCAGACAAAGCAGCCTCCATCTCCTTCCAGCAAGCAGCGGCTCAGGCACTGGTGAAGCCTCATCCTACTTCGGGCACTCCATTGGTGGATCGTGCTTCTCTCACTAATCCTGTGGCTGCCTCTCATCGACCCTCGACCTGGTCTGGTCGCACGGTCTCCTTTTCCCAGCCAAGAGTGCCCCAACGGCAGAAACCTGCTCCCAGACTCCCTTCTTCCCGCCCAAGAACGCAGGGCAAGTTTTTTTTCGGAAGTAGACCCTCGCCCGTCCCGGATCCCCATTGGAGGTTGCCTTGCCAACAATCTAGAAGACTGGATCACAATTGGAGCGGAGGCTTGGGTACTAGCCGTCCTCCGCGAAGGTTACAGGATTCCTTTCACGACACCTCCACCAGTCACCTTCCATCCAGTTGGATTTCGGTCTTACTCTCTGGGATCCGAGAAGGCCGAGGCATTAGATTACGAAGTTCGGCTTCTCTTAGAAAAAGGGTCATTAGAGGAGGCCCCAGCATCTCCGGGATTTTACAGCCACCTTTTTGTTGTGACAAAGGCCACCGGAGGCTTCCGCCCGATTCTCGACCTGTCCTCTCTCAATCGCTACATCATCACCACTCCATTCCAGATGGAAACTGTAAGTACGGTCATGTCTGCGATTCGCAGTCACGACTGGATGGCAGCCATCGATCTCAAGGACGCCTACCTCCAAATCCCAGTCCATCCAGATAGCCGAAAGTTTCTTCGCTTCATTTGGAAAAGCCTACACTACCAGTTCAAGGTCCTTTGCTTCGGCCTATCCACTGCCCCACAAGTTTTCATTCGGATGATGGGTCCAGTTTCAGCGGCTTTCCATCGGCGGGGGATTCGTCTCCTCCGTTATTTAGACAACTGGCTACTGTTGGCCCACTCCGAACAGGAGGCCCTCGATGCAACCGAGTTCCTTCTCAACCTGTGTCCCTCCCTGGGTATTCAGGTAAACTGTGGAAAGTCCCGTCTTACCCCGTCTCAGTCGATGATCTATCTGGGGATGGAGATTCAATCAACGATTTTGAAGGTTTTCCCGACACAGGAACGCCGGGAGAACCTTCATCGCCAGATCGAGTCCTTCCTCAGTGTTCAATCTCCACCAGCAAGGGCTTGGTTGATCCTGTTGGGTCACATGTCCTCCCTCATCCATCTAATTCCGGGGGCCAGACGACGAATGAGAGGCCTACAATTACATCTTTCCCGATCTTGGAACCGTCAGTTGGGTCACAGCTATACAGGGAGAGGATCTCATTCTGTCCTACCTTCCTGAGTTTGTGGCCAAGACGGAAACCGGCCTTAACCCCATCACTCGAGAGTTCCGTCTTCGCAGTCTCTCTTCTATTGTGGGACATGAGGATGAGGAACGTCTACTTTGTCCAGTGAGGGCAATGAATTGTTACCTGCGGCTCACGTCTTCCTCTCCTCGGCCTAGGAATCTTTTTGTCTCTGTACGGGACCCCAAAAGGCCCATATCTAAGGCGGCAATCTCCTTTTTTCTACGGGATACAGTTAAGACAGCGCACCAGTCTTTTCCTGAAGATCTCTGTCCCTTGTTCAAGGTCCGGGCCCACGACATCAGGGGTATTGCTACATCTATGCTCCTATGGAAGAACAGCTCAATTGCCTCCATTCTAGAAGCAGCCTGCTGGAGGACTCAGTCAGTCTTTGTGGACTACTACCTCCGGGACATTCAGAGGCAAGATGTCTTTGCCCTAGGTCCAGTGGTCGCCGCTGGGGACTTGGTGGGCTAACCCCCCATCACCATAATCCTTCAAGGCAGCAAGTGCCTTATCTTTGGGATTGCATTAGTTGGCGTCATTGGAGGAGTCATAAGTTTGCCCTCCTCTCAAGACATGCGCCTGGACGCCGGATGGGATTACAAGGAAAACTCCCGAGGGAAGTTACCCGGGTTAATTCCTTATGCACTGATCACTTTCACTGGTTCCTACCTGGGCATGGTTCAGGACCAGTGGTGGCCACAGGGTTTTAGTGGCCTGTTGTTAGACAGGGTGCACATTTCCTCTTATACCTGCACTGAAGGTTCAACAAGGACACCCTGCCAGAGATCAAGAGTCCTCACCGGAAGCTAGGACGCAATCTCCTTGACCTCACTTGTCTCGGGATCCTAAATTTAGGTGAGACTAAGCTGAGTTTATATTGTGGACCATTCACCCTTTGTCGTATTCCATACCTGTGGCGTGACCCATCTCCTTTAATGTGGGAATCTGCTAATATAAGAAGCAGGTTGTATGTGAAACAAATGACATTTTCAAACATAAAATGTATTTTTTCACTTACCTGCTTCTTATATATATAACCCGCCCATCCTCCCCGCTACTTACCATTGCTCCAAGAAAGAATGACGGTCTCAGCTGAGGGAGACAGGGTTGCCATGAGTTGCCAGAGGTCGCCGAGGGTGGAATACGACACGTAATTTAAATGTGGTATTAGACGGTTGGGTAGATAGAGAGCATTGTTAATGCTAATATAAGAAGCAGGTAAGTGAAAAATACATTTTATGTTTGAAAATATCATACCTTTATGCAAGGGTACAATAATTGCCTTCCACTCATCTGGTACTTCTGTCTCCATAAAAGGTCACATGACATGAACATCCATTCTACCACTGTTTTTCCTCCATATTTTAACATTCCTACAATTATTTCATCCACACCTGCAGCTTTTCCACATTGTTTTCTTTTCTTTCTTTGTCAATTTCTCTCTGCACTATCAAGCAATTTCCACCTGCTTCTACACCCATGCTCGACCCTTTTGCTTCACCTTCTGTTTTTTCATTTATTAAACGTTCAAAGGGATTCTTCCATTCTCCTTTCATCTTTTGTTTTCCTTTCACATACCCTCCATCCTCTCTTTAATTCTCACATTAACACACCTACTCCTCCTCTCTTAGTACTTCTTGTTTTCATTAAACTTATCACTGAACTTGTACCAGACTCTCCATCCACTTTCCTTTTACTCTCTTTCACCATCTCCTTTACCTCTCTATTCAACAACTTATGTACTCGGTTCTTATCTTGTCTTATTTCTTCTTCCACATTCCTCTGCAGCATTTTCTTTTGTGCACTCCTCTTCATTTCTAGTCTCCTTTATCTCATCTGACCACCATGTACTTCCCTTTCTCTGACTCTTCAGAGCAACCCAACCATTTCCGTTGCCACTGTGGTTACTGCACCTGAATACCTCCCCAACATTTTCTCCCCCTTCAGCTGTCATCCTCAGTTTCTTGCATAGCTTTCTCTCTAACTCTTTTCAATAGGAATGAAAGATCTTTACTATTGTGACGTTTACTTGTAAAGCAGAATATATACAGGTGAACAGGACAGGACTGCTGGCGTGTTTGGGGTGAACTGGCTCACTTTCCATTCGTTCTGCCTACATCAGCTCCTGCTCAGTACATACTCTAGATCTTCTCTCTCTAGTGGAGTGCCTCAGCTGTTCACATGTCAGTACATCTCTGCTGTCGGGGTCTGCCTCATCTCCTGCCGGATCTTGTGTGGGTTAGTGAATCTAAGGTTTGTTGTATTCTTTGTCTGTCACGCCACCTCAATCTTAAGATGAAGTAAGTCTCGAACGTGACGATGTACGCCGTAGATCTCGACTACCTGGTGTGTACAATGAATTTGTTATGTCTAGTAGAGATGTAGGAGTGGAATACAGAGTGATTGAGAGGATCAAATGCAGCAGCTAAAAATGGTTAGGCCACATAAAAAGAATGTCAGAGTGAAATGACAATGAGTGTATATTAGTGTGGTAGAGCTGGTAGCTGCAATCAGAGGACTCCAAGTAAAATGAGAGGACAGAGTGCTAGAATATGTGACAGAAAGGGGAGAGAGGAGATATAGAAGATTAAAGCCTGCAAGTACGGAATGTAAGAACAGATATAAATGGAAACTTTTCTGCTGTGACCATCCCAAGGGGAGAGTTCTCAAGAACAGGTGTCAGATAGGGGGATTGATTGATCAATTAATTGCATTTCACTCATGAGACCCCGTCGTGGGGAGTCACCTTGCCGTGGTGACGGGGCTTGAAGCATAGTCGGCAGCACCACTTCCACTGGCAGCCCGCCTGCCATTGTAGGGTTTGGTGTTTGTTGGCTTTGTGGACCAAGCACTTCCCCTTCGTCATAGGTATAGGGGGCCACTCTTCCCCCTCTGTCAGTCACCCAGGACAATGTCTAAGCATCCTCGTGCATTTACCATGCGTGATAATCCCTATAGCCTCTTACAGCCTCCGCCGAACACGACTGTTACGTTCCTGAGCCCCTCGTGCACGACAAATTTCGTGTTGGGCGAATAACAGGTTCAATAGGAAAAAATAGGTTAAGTTCCCAGACCCTCATTTTTGGGGGTTTTAATTTTTTTTTTACGATTTTTTGTCTTCACTTCATCCCATGCATGCTTGATGTCTTGTATATTGTGCGGATCCTGGCCTCATGCTGCCCAAACTTCTTGCCAGTTGCTGTCCATCCTTGGCCACTATCAACCATGCCAATTACATCCATCTTCTCCGCTAGGGTCAACACTTTTCTCTTCTCACAACTACACAGCTACACACAACAACAACACAGAGAGAGAGAGAGAGAGAGAGAGAGAGAGAGAGAGAATCACTGTGCTTGGTGAGAGAGGTCTTGGTCTTGACCTGGATCTTTACTCCCAGGCTGCCTATGCGGGGATGAGCAGAGCCCACCAAAATGGCGCACAACATCCGGTAGGAAATTCAAATCGTGTTATCGCGAGTCAAAGTCGTGTTCGGCAAGCCATGGGATATTTTACCTATTCGTGTCAACGTGAGTGTCGTGCACGGTGAACTCGTGTTCGGCGGGGTATGACAATATTCCCTGTGCCCATTCACCTGGTAGTTGAATCCATCGTTGGGTTGGGTGTAGTTCCCTCTGGTGGACAACATGCCGCTTTGGTGTGGGGGTTTATTCCATATCCAGATTTCCTCTGTTGTGACTATAATGTTATCCCAAAGTATCTTTTTTGACTTTCAATACTCTCTCATTGTGTGCCTCCAAGGTTCACATTACCTTCGTTCTTTCATTCTCCTTCCTGTACTGATATTCCTACTATCATCACACTAGTTAATTTTCTTCCAAAGAAATGTCCGCTCCCAAAGATCTCTGCTACCTACTCTCTATCTATGTTCTTCCAAGTCTGATACACCAAATTACATTATACCATCCATTTTCCACTCTTGCCAATTACCCTCGTGTTTTTACTGATGGCCCTAAGTCCCACAATGGTTCTAGTTTTGCTATTCCTTGACAAACCCACATCTTCCTTTTGATTGAACTATTTCACTTAAACTAACCGTTCTTTCCGTCCCCGTACTTTGCCTGGCTTTTATCTATTTACTCTGCTTTTTAGCTTAACTTTACGCTATATGACCTTTGATGACTGGCGCTTTCCTTTTTTGCTTACTCTCACTCACTCACTTTCCTTCCTCCTTCCATCCTAGTAAAGATAACTAGAGGTCGAGTGCACGTGTCCTTACTGTGTGGAGCGAGGGAGGTGACATGGTCAGAATGCCAGAACTTATACTAAGTTATACAAAATGGAGGAATAGCAGCATTAGAAGGAAAATTGGATAAAAAAGGGGACACTATAGGAGAATTAAAAGGGGAGAAGTACAATTAGTATGGCAGTATAATGACCTAGCTAGGAAAGTTAAAAAGGATATTAGGATCGCAAAGAGGAATTATGAGGTTAGGATAGCTAGGGATGCCCAGAAGGATCCAAAGGGATTCTATCTACTGTGCAAAGCTAAAGTAAAGGATAGAATAGGACCTCTTAACCCGTAGAGTGCTCATAGGGGTTTCCCTGTCCATCCGTGGGTATGCAATTATGATGATATGAAGTTCCTACAGCCTGAGCTGTAGCTCGCACTCGCACTCTCCAGCCTGAGCTGTGGCTCCCACTCTACGGGTTAAAGGAATGGATGGCAGCTAGATAGAAATGGTGAGGAAATTAGTAAGACATTAAATAAATACTTCTTGTCCGTATTTTCTCAGGAAGTCAGATAGGGAACTGGAGCCAGTACAGATCTTTAGGGGGCAAGAGGTTGATAAATTAAGTGACATAGTCATACGGGGAGGGAAGTAATTAGCAGGGAAATAGATAGACTTAAAAAGACAATCTCCAGGGCTGGACAACATTTTTCCCAGGATTCTTAAGGAATATAGAGAAGAACTTGTTGAACCCATTGCGATGACTGAGAAAATCCTTAGACACAGGAGTAGTACCCAAGTTATGGAGACAGGCAAATCTAGTTCCTATATTCAAGAAAGGAGATAAGGCAGAAAGTAGTTACTACTTTCTGCCTTATCTCCTTTCTTGAATATAGGAACTACATATTCAAGAAAGGAGATAAGGCAGAAAGTAGTTACTACTTTCTGCTTTATCTCCTTTCTTGAATATAGGAACTACATTTGCCTGTCTCCATAACCTGGGAACTACTCCTGTGTCTAAGGATTTTCTCAAAGTCATCGCAATGGGTTCAACGAGTTCTCTATATTCCTTAAGAATCCTGGGAAAAATGTTGTCAAGCCCTGGAGATTGTCTTTTTAAGTCTATCTATTTCCCTGCTAATTACTTCCCTACGTATGACTATGTCACTTAATTTATCAACCTCTTGCCCCCTAAAGATCTGTACTGGCTCCAGTTCCCTATCTGACTTCCTGAGAAAATACGGACAAGAAGTATTTATTTAATGTCTTACTAATTTCCTCGCCATTTCTATCTAGCTGCCATCCATTCCTTTAACCCGTAGAGTGCAAGCCACAGCTCAGGGGAGAATTAAAAGGGGAGAAGTACAATTAGTATGGCAGTATAATGACCTAGCTAGGAAAGTTCAAAAGGATATTAGGATCGCAAAGAGGAATTATGAGGTTAGGATAGCTAGGGATGCCCAGAAGGATCCAAAGGGATTCTATCTACTGTACAAAGCTAAAGTAAAGGATAGAATAGGACCTCTTAACCCGTAGAGTGCGCATAGGGGTTTCCCTGTCCATCCGTGGGTGTGCAATTATGATGATATGAAGTTCCTACAGCCTGAGCTGTAGCTAGCACTCGCACTCTCCAGCATGAGCTGTGGCTCCCACTCTACGGGTTAAAGGAATGGATGGCAGCTAGATAGAAATGGTGAGGAAATTAGTAAGACATTAAATAAATACTTCTTGTTCGTATTTTCTCAGGAAGTCAGATAGGGAACTGGAGCCAGTACAGATCTTTAGGGGACAAGAGGTTGATAAATTAAGCGACATAATCATACATAGGGAAGTAATTAGCAAGGAAATAAATAGACTTAAAAAGACAATCTCCAGGGCCAGACAACATTTTTCCGAGGATTCTTAAGGCATATAGAGAAGAACTCGTTGAACCCATTGCGATGACTTTGAGAAAATCCTTAGACGCAGGAATAGTTCCCAGGTTATGGAGACAGGCAAATGTAGTTCCTATATTCAAGAAAGGAGATAAGGCAGAAAGTAGTAACTACCGCCCAATTAGTTTAACATCAGTGGTAGGCAAGATGTTAGAAGCTATCATAGTAAGGGCAATTAGAAAATATTTAGATGAACAAAAACAAATTAGACATAATCAACATGGTTATAGCAAGGGGAAGTCCTGTCTGACAAATTTATTATCCTTCTATAGGAAGGTTTTTGAAACCATAGATAAGGGGGACGAGTATGATGCTAGGATGCTGCAGGATGACTTAAATAGGCTGTACGAGTGGTCAGAAAAATGGCAGATGCAGATTAATGTTAACAAATATAGCATTATGAGCGTAGGTAAAGGTAATAGGCTTGTGGATGTGTACACATTAAATGACACACACTATATGTAGAGAGACTTGGGAGTTCAAGTAAGCAGTGACTTGCATCCCAGGGAATAGTGTATTATAGCTAAAAATAGGGCCAACAAGATACTGGGATTTATTAGTAGATGTGTGACAAATAGGAGTTCTGAGGTTTTATTTAGCGCTAGTTAGACCCCACCTACATTATGCAGCTCAATTTTGGTTCCCTTATTATAGGAAGGATATAGGCTCTTTGGAGGCAGTCCAGAGAAGAATGACCAAGATGATACAGGGGCTGAGAAATTTATCCTACAAAGATAGGTTAAAACGTCTTAATCTCCACTCCCTAGAGAGGAGGAGGGCAAGAGGGGATATGATTGAGGTTTTCAAATGGATAAAAGGAATCAATAAGGGAAACATTCATCAGGTTTTAGAAATTAGTAGTCAGGATAGGACACGTGGAAATGGGTACAAGCTAGAAAAATTTAGATTCAAGACAGACCTAGATAGATATTGGTTCACCAACAGTGGTGAACGATTAGAATAGGCTGGGTAGACACGTAGTAAATGCCGAGTCAATAAGTAGCTTTAAAAGATGGTTGGATGAGAGTATGGATAGGGATGACAGGTGGGATGGATAAATATTAGATTATTCTAAGGGTAGGAGACAAGGAACTGCCTCATGCAGTCTCCTCATTTCTTATGATTTTTTTAACTGACTGTTCATGTATTTCATTTCTTATCCCCCCCATGGGATCTACCTTGACGTGGTGGGGGAGCCTGCGTACCCGTCAGGGCCCGACAAGATGATCCTGACCGTAGGCTGGTGTGGGTCACCGGTGCCGCCCACCAGGGAGATCGCCCGTCGTGGGCCGTCTTGTGTTGGCTGGAGGATGCCTGGACCAGTAGGCATCGGCTCACCTGCTCACCGCTGCGGGGCAAACTTTTGGTGCCACAAGGGCTGCCTTTTAAACCGGGTAGTCCTGTGTGGGACGAGGTACCCTGCCCTCGGCAGCAGCGCTCGGCCCCTTTTGCCAATCCGGTAGACGGTTTACCCGTGACCCCCGATGCCATTCTTACTAATAAACACCAGTACATGGATAACAAAACTACACTTTGCCCCCCCCCCCTCCAGTGGTACCCGACCAGTCCCTCGAGGCCTCTGCTGCTGGTCGCCTCCCCCCTGATGCCTCTGCCTCCCCAATGGACCTGGTCTTGGCTTCTCTGCCTGTTCCACAGATCCCTACTCCTATATCACCTTCTACTCCCCCCACACTCCCTTGTACCCCTACCCCCTCCACAGCTTCTCATGCTACTCCATCCTATGCCCCACCTCCCGCGTCTTCTCTCCCTCCTGCTACCACCATCCCGCCTCCCCTAGGGTTCGGTCCTCATTGTTCCTCATTCTTCTCTACTACTACCACGGCCTCTATTCACACCCCTGTAGTCTCCTCACCTCACCTGCCCCCTGTTCCTCCTCCTACCGTCCCTATTTCCAGCGCCCCTCCTACTGCCCCTCTTCCCTCCCCTGTGTCTACCGCTGTCCCGACTCTCTCTTCCACTCCTATCACTCCTCCAGCCTCCCTCCCCATCACCTCTACTTCATCTTCTATTACCACCTTAGCTCCTTATGTCCCCTCTTCCTCTAGGAAGACGATGGCACAGACTCCAACAGGTTCGTCTCGTGGCGCGCCTCGCCCCTCTGCCTATGACCTCTTTGCCCCTGCCTGCTGGGATCGCTTCTTTACTATTCCCCCCTCTGCCCCCTTCGCTGAGAATACCCTCCACTTTCAACGCTGCTTACAGGAACAAGTGGGATAGGTCTACTTCCAGACCCGACCTGACCGTTCTCGCCTGGTACGTGTGGAGTCTGAGACTCAGTCTCAGGCCTTGGCCAACTTGTTGGCCCTATCCGGTGACCCCTTCTGTGCGACCCCTGACGACCATCTCAACACCTGCACTGGCACTGTCTCCATCTCCCCTCAAGACTGCCCTATTGACGACAAGGTCTGGTCAGACTGTCATACTGACCTTCTTGACCTACTCAGCGAGTATGACGCTGTCAACGTTCACTGCTACACCTTGTCTCCCCAAGGTCGCCAGAAAAACCCCACCAATGTTGCTCAGATCTCCTTTAAGTGCCATGAACTTCCTACCCATGTCTACGTTGGGGGCGTCATGCTCCCCGTCCGGCCTTATGTTCCCCCACCTCGCCAGTGCCGAAACTGTTGGCGCTTTGGACACCCTGAAAAACACTGCCGCTCCACTCTCCGCTGCCCTTTGTGTGGCTTTACCCACATCCACAATGAATGCCCTGCTACTACCCGGCACTGCTGCAATTGTGGTGGCCCTCATAATGCTCTCTACTGCGGCTGCCTAGCGTATAAGTTTGAGACCGAGGTTGCTGGTATTCGCTTCCGTGACGGTCTCACATTACATGAGGCACGTCAGGAAGCCTGTCGCCTAAGCTTCACCCCCTCTCCTCGCCATGTCGCTGCCTCTGCCTCTCACTCTCCAGCCACGTCCTCTTCCCGCCCCGGTACTCAGCCCCCCTCCCCTATCCCTCCTTCCACCCATCCCTCTCCTCTACCTCCTTCCTCTTCCTCCTCCCCCTCACCCCCTCCATCCTCCATCTCCTGCTCTAATTCTTTTGCTGTCCTTGACCCTGATACTCCTACCTCCACCACCGCCCGTACTCCTGTCCCTCCCTCTCCATACTCCCAGCGCTCCCACTCTACCAAGCGACAACACCGCACTGAAGCTTTGGTTTCCTCTCCCACTTCTGCCTTGATCTCTTCATCCCCTCTCCACCTCTCTAAAAAGACTCGCCCTGCACCTTCCTCTCCCGCTCCTTCCGAGGGTGATACCCTTGATGCCATCATCGCGTTCATAAAGAACACGGCTCCCTTGTCCTCCCCTCCTACCTCCTTGCCCCCTTCCCTCCCGGCCTCTCCTATCCAGGTTGTGGCTTCTGTTCACCCCCGTTCCAAGCACCTCCCTCCTACCACGACTCCCCCTCCTCCACCATCTTCCTCTGCTGTCTCCCCTTCCTGACCCCTCCTCCAACCCCCTTCTCTCCCCTCTGCCCCCGGCACTCCGCCCTCTCCCCCTTCCCTGCTTTACTCTCCCCTCCCCCCCGTCTTACCCTGCCTGTTCTTCGGTGCAGTCCCCTTCGTCTGCCCCGCCTCCTCCTTCCTCTGCTGCCCAATCTCTCCTCTCTCTTCCCCTACCACCTGGCTACTCCCGTACCAATCTCCTCTCTCAACCATCTCCCTCTCCCCCTATCTCGCTTGCTCCTGACCCTCTTCCTTCTTCTTTGCTTCTTATGGATATGGACCCCAGTCCTTTACCTCCTGCTAACGCTCTTCCCTCACCTACCCCCATTCCAAGCCTTATTCCCTACTGATCTTGTCTCTCCGTGCCGTCAACATCCTTCATCTGATCTAACCCCTACCCGACGCTCCCCCCCCCCACCTAGCCCTGCTACCCCAATAGTGCCATATGGCCTTTGTTGCTGGCACATTTCCCCCCCACATTACAATTACAATTACAATTACAATTAATTTCTTATATGGAAGGAAATTTCGGGGGTGGTCCCCAACTGGGTGCGCTCCTGGCAGGTCTAATAAATGTTGTATGCAGAGAAATAAAAGAAATATTGATTTTGAGATTTATTAATAACCTACAAATTTCCTGACTGATAGACAAAGGAAACAGCCTCCAGCAGCACAAAGGAAACCGCCTTAGGCACTATGGCCTCAGACAGCATAATATATATACTAAGTTTAAGGAGACACTTCAGCATAGTTTCGCCGTCCTAAGAAAATCTACGAAACTTTTTACTTAAATTTTTCAGTTAAGAACATAAGAATTGGGGAGATTGCAAGAGGCCAGTTAATGACCTACACGAGGCAGCTCCTTGTCCTCCACCCTTGGATTGTAATTGTAATTGTAATGTGGAGAAGGAAATGTACCAGACAACAAAGGCCATATGGTACTATTGTGGTGGTAGGGTTAGGTGGGGGGAGTGGGATCGGGTAGGGGTTAGATCAGATGAAGGACATTAACGGCACGGAGAAAGGACACAAGGGCAGGGAGGGAAAAGGAAGGGGACTCAGCGAGGACGTCAGCAAGATGTGGAGGTAGATACGAAGGACCGTACAGGGAAGTGTAGTAGGGATAGGGAGAGGGGTAGAAGCAACAGACTAGTGAAGGAGGATAGCAGAAGAAGAGGTAGAGTGCGGGGAGGGAAAAAAAGCGGTAATGAGGAATAGGGGTGGGCAGGCTTGTAAGGAACATTTCCTGAAGGCAGAAGACCATGAGGGCATAAAAGGAAATGAGTTTGCAAAGATCCTGTCAATGGGCACGAAAACCACGAATATTCCACTGAAGAACAGACATGATCAGTAGGGAATAAGACTCGAAATGGGGGTAGATGAGGGAGAAGCGTTTGCAGGAGATAAAGGACTGGGGTCCATATCCATAAAAAGTGAAGGGGGAGGAAGGGGATCAGGAGCGGGCGAGGTAAGGGGAGAGGGAGAGGGAGAAGGTTGAGAGAGGAGATCGGTATGGGAGCAACCAGGCGGTAGGGGAAGAGAGAGGAGAGATGAGACAGCAGAGGAAGGAGGAGGAGCAGACGAAGGGGACTGTACCGAAGAACAAGCGGGGTAAGACGAGGGGGTGAGGGGAGAGTGAAGTGGGGGAGGAAGGAGCACCGAGGGCAGAGGGAGAAGAAGGGGACGGGGAGGGGGGGTCGGTAAGGGGGGACACCAGACGAGGAAGGTAGAAGGAGGGGGGGATCAGGGTAGGAGGGAGGTACTTGGGAAGGGGGTGTACAGAAGCCACGACCTGGATAGGAGGGGCCGGGAGGGAAGAAAACAAGGAGGTAGGAGGGGAGAACAAGGGAGCCGTGTTCTTTACGAACGCGACGATGGCATCGAGGGTATCACCCTCTGAAGGAGCGGGAGAGGAAGATGCAGGGCAAGTCTTTTTAAGGAGGTGGAGAGGGGGCGAAGAGATCAAGGTGGGAGCGGGAGTAGAGGTTGGAGGGGGAGAGTAGACCAAAGCTTCAGAGCGGCGTTGTCACTTGGTAGAGTGGGAGCGCTGGGGACGTGGAGAGGGGGGCAGGAGTACGGGTGAGGGTAGAGGTAAGAGTATCAGGGTCAAGAACAGCGAAAGAATTAAAGCAGGAGATAGAGGATGGAAGAGGGGTGGGGGGAGGAAGAGGAAGGAGGTAGAGGAGGGGGGGGTGAAAGGAGGGATAGGGGAGGAAGGCGGAGGACCAGGGCGGGAAGAAGAGGACGTGGCTGGAAAGTGAGGGGCAGGGGCAGAGGCAGAGACGTGATGAGGAGAGGGGGTGAAGCCTAGGCGACGGGCTTCCTGACGGGCATCACATAACGTGGGACCGTCACGGAAGGGAATACCAGCGACCTCAGCCTCAAACTTATACGTTGGGAGGCCGCGGTAGAGAGCATTATGAGGACCACCACAATTGCAGCAATGCCGAGTAGTAGCAGGGCATTCATCGCGGATGTGGGCAAAGCCACACAAAGGGCAACGGAGAGCAGAGCGGCAGTGTTTCTCAGGATGGCCAAAGTGCCAACAGTTCCGACACTAGCGAGGGGGAGGGACATAAGGCCAGACAAGGCACAAGACACCCCAGCATAAACACGAGTAGGAAGATCGTGGCCCTTAATAGAGATCCGAGCAATCTTGGTGGGGTTTTTCTGGCGACCTTGGGGAGACAAGGTGTAGCAGCGAACGTTGACAGCGTCATATTCGCTGAGTAGATCGAGAAGGTCAGTATAACAGTCTGACCAAGCTTTGTCGTCAATAGGGCAATCCTGAGGGAAGATGGAAATAGTGCCAGTGCACGTGTTGAGACGGTCGTCAGGGGGTCGCACAGAAGGGATCACCAGATGGGGTCAACAAATTGGATATGGCCTGAGACTGAGCCTCAGACTTCACACGGACCAGGCGAGACTGGTCAGGTTGGGTCTGGAAGTGGACCTTGCCCACTTGTTCTTGTAAGCAGCACTGGAAGTGAAGGGTATTCTCAGAGAAGGGAGCAGAGGGGGAGGATAATAAAGAAGGGATCCCAGCAGGCAGGGGCAAAGAAGAGGTCATAGGGAGAGGGATGAGGCACGCCACGAGGGGAACCTGCCCGGGGCTGTGCCGTCGTCTTCCTAGAGGAAGAGAGAACATAAGGAGCTAGGGTAGTAATAGAAAACGGAGCAGTGGTGGCGGGAAGGGAGGCTGGAGGAGCGATAGAAATGGAAGAGTCGGGACAGCAGTAGACACAGGGGAGGAGAGAGGGGCAGTAGAAGAGGCGATGGAAATAGGGACGGTAGAAGGAGGAGCAGGGGGCAGGTGAGATGAGGAGACTACAGGAGTGTGGATAGAAACCGTGGTAGTAGTAGAGGAGGATGAAGAACAGTGAAAGCCGGACCCTGGGGTAGGCGGGGGGACAGTAACAGGAGGGAGAGAAGACGCGGGAGGTGGGGCATAGGATGAAGTAGTATGAGAAGCTGTAAAGGGAGCAGGGGTACAAGCGAGTGTAGGGGAAGTAGAAGAAGGTATATTAGAGGGAGCCTGAGGAACAGGCAGAGAAGCCGAAACCAGGTCCATTGGGCAGGCAGAGACGTCAGGGGGGGGGCGACCAGCAGCAGAGGCCTCAAGGGACTGGTTGGGTACCACTTGAGGGAGACAAAGCAGAGTTTCGTTATCCACGTATAAATATTAATAAGGGAAATGGCATCAGGGGTCACGGGTAAACCGCCTACCGGATCGGCAAAAGGGGCCGAGTGCTGCCGCCGAGGGCGGGGTACCTCATCCCACACAGGATTACCCGGTTTAAAAGGCAGTCCTCGTGGCACCGAAAGTTTGCCCCGCAGCGGCGAGCAAAGGTCCCGGCCTCGATGTCTACCGGCCCAGACACCCTCCAGCTAACACAGGACGGCCCACGACGGGCGATCCCCCTGGCGGGCAGCACCGATGACCCACACTAGCCTACGGTCAGGATCAATATTTAGCCATCCCACCTTTCATCCCTGTCCATACTCTGATCCAATAGTCTTTTAAAGCTACCTATTGACTCAGCATTTACTACGTGTCTACTCAGCCTATTCCAATCGTTCATGACTCTGTTAGTGAACCAATGTCTACCTATGTCTGTCCTGAATCTAAGTTTTTCTAGCTTGTACCCATTTCCACGTGTCCTATCCTGATTACTAAATTCTAAAACCAGATCATTGTTTCCCTTATTAATTCCTTTTACCCATTTGAAAACCTCAATCATATCACCTCTTGAATCATCTTGGTCATTCTTCTCTGGACTGCCTCCAAGGAGCCTATATCCTTCCTATAATAAGGGGAGCAAAATTGAGCTGCATAATCTAGGTGGAATCTAACGCGCTAAATACCTCAGAATGACCTCAAAACTCGTATTTGTCACACACCTACTAATAAATTCCAGTTTCTTGTTGGCCCTATTTCTAGCTATAATACACTGTTTCCTGGGGCGCAAGTTGCTGCTTATCTTTGTGTCATCGACAAATTTACTGACCACTGTTTATTCCTGTCTCTAAGTAATTTATATAGATTATGAATAACAACGGTCCTAGTACTGATCCCTGTGGTACCCCACTAGTGACATTATCCCATTCTGATTTCTTCCCATTAATCTGCATCCTCTGTTCCCTACTAGTAAACCATCCCCTAATCCATTCTAGTACCTTCCCACCTATGCCATGAGCCTTGACCTTACTTAACAGTCTCCTATGGGATACTCTGTCAAAGACTTTACTGAAGTCCAAATAAACTATATCATACTCATCCCCCTTATCTATGGTTTCAAATACTTTCCTATAGAAGGATAATAAATTTGTCAGGCATGACTTTCTCTAAAACCATGTTGCTAAAACCATGTTAAATACATAAAAAACTATGTCTAATTACCTTGTGTTCATGTAAATGTATTCTAATTGCCCTTGCTATGATAGCTTCTAACATCTTGCCTACCACTGATGTTAAACTGATTGATTGGGCGGTAGTTACTACTTTCTGCCTTATCTCCTTTCTTGAATATAGGAACTACATTTGCCTGCCTCCATAGCCTAGGAACTACTCCTGTGTCTAGGGATTTTATAAAAAATCATCACAATGGGTTCAACGAGGAGTTCTCTACATTCCTTAAGAATCCTCGGAAAAATGTCATCCGGTCCTGGAGATTTAGTCTTTTTAAGTCTATCTATTTCTTTGCTAACTACTTCCCTACTTATGACTATTTCACTTAATTTATCAAACTCTTGTCCCCTAAAGATCTGTACTGGCTTCAGTTCCCTACCCGACTCTTCCTGGGAAAATACGGACAAGAAGTATTTATTTAATTCCTTACTAATTTCCTCACCATTTTCTATCAATTTGCTATCCATTCCTTTAAGAGGTCCTATTCTTTCCTTTGTTTTAGCCTTGTACAGCTGATAAAATCCCTTTGGATCTTTCTGAGCATCTCTAGCTATACTAACCTCATAATTCCTCTTTGCAGTCCAAATATCCTTTTTAACTTTCCTAGCTACGTCATTATACTGGCCTACTACCTGTACTACTCTCCTTTTAATTCTCCTATAGAGTCCCCTTTTTAATCCAATTTTCCTTCTAATGCTGCTATTCATCCACTTTGGATTATTTCTATTTGACCTAATCTTCCTCTTAGGTATATACTGTTCCTGCCCTGTATGAATTTCCCTAACTATGCTATTATAATGCAATTCTACCTCAATGTTTTGATCCTCCTCTCTGCCTACTCCTATTCCCTCCCAATCTATACTCTGGAGGTGGTGTCTGAGGTCCTGGTAATTGGCTTTTCTAAAATCTGGTACTAAAGCAGTGTTTTGTTCTACCTTCCTCTTTGCACTAATCTTGAATCTAATTTCGTGGTGGTCACTAACATCAAATCTAGCTCCTATCTCAACCTGGCTGACCAAAGTTTCATTATTCGTAAAGACCAGATCTAAAACATTTCCCTGTTGCGTTGGTTCCCTTGCAAGTTGTATGAAAAAACCATCCTGGACGACATTTAAGAATTACTCCGAGCACCCGCCTCCTGTCATACTATCCCAGGGGATATAACTGGTCTGCTCCCCATAACCTCCATAGAGAGTAAGGGCAATGAAAAGGGAGGGTATACTGTGTCCATGGCACCCTCAGGCCGTTCATGACTGAACTTGTTAGCCTTTCATTTTCTCAGCATGGCTCTCACACTTTAGGAAAGGGAATAGTGAAAGGTTAAGAAGAAAAGATAGATGAAACAAGGGGAAGCAAAGCTAGAAAGAGAAAAAAGGCCAAGTGAAAATTGGTTGGACCAGAGACTGAAGTCTGTAGCTTCGCAGCATCAGACCTCAATCTCTGGCCTCTAAGACTCTCCACAATAGCAATAGGCTTGGAAACGGAGGGATGTTATTTATTATAGGGCTACCTATTTTGAAGGAACTAGCTGTTTTGCAAGACACAAGCCTACTAGATTCCTTTGTAAATATTTTGCTTACAGTTACAGCCAATGGCGTAACTGAGGAGGGGGCGGAAGGCATATTGCTGAAGTCTGGAACACCCCATGTATCCTAATAAATTAGAACCAATCAAAGCACGTGTTGAGCCAAGCCCAGTGCTATCAGTTGATGACATCATGACTTACCCTTTATCTACACCTTTGTATCAAATATATGTGATTATTTCTTTGGAAAAGTAATTGTATCAACAGTTGAGATGTTTATAACAACGCTATGGATAGCTGATGTGAGGTAACACAATGATGGAATGCATGGTGAAGGTGGTGAAAATGTGCTGAACTGTGTGTGTCCGGTAACAGTACACATGCATGCGCCAGCAGTGCCACTCCATGCCATCACATCACTGAATCAATGCATCAAAATGGATTCCTACGCCCTAAATTTTGAGAAACATGGCTTTCGTACTGTCGCCAAACCAAACGGCATTGCAATGTAGTCGGCAGAGCCACACTGTATCTCATTGAAACCTATGTAATAATGGCTGCTAAAGCTATAGGGATTGCAATTACAATTGTTTAAGAAAAACGAATATAAAACTTTCACACAGATGAGATTTAGACGGTGTAGCCGCAACACCATCTTCCTAATTTAAAGCATCATCATCTTTAATAAATCAAGAACCGGTTTTTGTGCATGTTACCACATTCTAGGACGTTACAGTCTACGCCAGCACTGTTTTATTGCATCTCGGCTATCAATAATGTCGGTATAAACCTTTCATTGTTGAAACAATTTGCTTTCTTAAGAAATAATTCACACGTTTTGATGCGTTGATTCACAGTGATGTGACAGCATGGAGTGGCGCTGCTGGCGCATACATGCGTGCTGTTACCAGACACACACAGTTCAGCACATTTTCACCACCTTCACCATGCATTCCATCATTGTGTTACCTCACATCAGCTATCCATAGCGTTGTTATAAGCATCTCAACCGTTGATACGATTACTTTTCCAAAGAAATAATCACATATATTTGATACAAAGGTGTAGATAAAGGGTAAGTCATGATGTCATCAACTGATAGCACTGGGCTTGGCTCAACACGTGCTTTGATTGGTTCTAATTTATTAGGATACATGGGGTGTTCCAGACTTCAGCAATATGCGGGCGGGAAGGGGCTGTTTGAAATCGTTCCCCGGGACCCTCAGAAAGGGGGGGGCCCAAAATGCATCTCAAAAATGTTCTAAACATTTATAGGCAATGAAAGAAGTCTCAGAAAGTGTAAAAATGCATAAAAATATGATCATTCTCAAAAAAAAAAAATTGTGGGAGGCTTACAGCCGAGAACCCCCCAGCTACTTGGGCTCGCTTCGCTTGCCTTCCCCCCAAACACTTGCAAACTTAGATGGGCCCTCTTCAGGAAGTAAGCCCCGCGAACCCCCAAATGTCTAGCTACGCCCCTGGTTACAGCTGCTCACACTATTCCATAGTTTGAAGGTTAAGTATCTGGACTGGACGAAACTTCTACTTGTTCTCCAGTATCAGAAGTTCTTGGTGGAAGGGTGAGATGGCTTGAAGAAGGCACTATCCACATTTTGCATGAGGCAGGTTGCCAGGTGTGCAGCAACACTAGTTAATGGAAAAAACAACTTGTCAGCAATAATTACTATCCCTGTAAGGCTGCATAAGAATTACAGCAGTTTTGAAATAGTATTCATGCAACAACCTCTATTCAGCATTAGTATTTTTGCTACAATACAATATGGGTGACAAATAACATTCAAAGTAGCATTACTACAAATAGAAAACTGCCTCACCCTAAGCCTAAGCCATCATTCACTTGTATCTGTGGTGAAGGTGTGGTCTGGATGGAGATGTAGTGATTGGGAATTCCCAAAATACTTAAACCGGAAATCTTGATAAAACCCAAACTAGAGCGGTAACTGAATGTCCTAGCCCCTGTAGCATTAGCTATGTCCAGTGTGGAGTAAGAGGTTGCAGAGTGAGGACAGTTCCCTCCACCCACGGTCATCTAATTTACAATCTCAGAGGTTGGTTTGTCTACCTTCACTTTTCACTCGCTGACCGCTATTCTCCATAACAAATGCAGTTGAAACGCACATTTATTTTTTATATCACATTTATGATGGAAAGACACAATGTATGTTTTTGTTCTTCTCCAAAACCATTTTAGCTTTTAGTGCTCCCTTCCCTCCCTTGCCCTCCTCCTCCTTCTATATCACAAGGAACACAGCCTTTCACACTATAAAGTATAAACTTTGTTTCCTCTCAAAATATTGAAAATAGTTTTACAATTTATTAGCATTATGCGAGTGAGTGAGTATTGCAATGGTAATGTAAAAACAGTAGACCTATTATATTCTTACCAAAAAAAGAAATACGTAATGCTTACATGTTATAAAATGCAACATTATCATTGTGACAAGAATAATTAACAACTAGAAAGCGAGACATTAAGGCTGGATATGTTGATGGGACAGATATCAGTGGAAGCAAGGACTACACCAGTGTAGAGTCCTTGCTGGAGGTGACGTATAGAGAGTTTACGTGACTACGTCATCGTACTTCTGGTCCGCCACATCAGAGCACAACTTCTTTTTGACAACATGTCGCATGAAGCTCGGTACCAAGAGAAAATTCATTTATTACAGGGTCAGAACCAAGACAATTTAAAGACTGATGATTTTAGAAGTGAGATTTAACTTCCACTTATTGATTGTAATTGTAATTGTAATGTTGAGAAGGAAATGTGCCATGCAACAAAGGCCATATGGCACTATTGGGGTAGTAGGGTTGGGTAGTAGGGTTAGGTCGGGGGAGGGAGATCAGGTAGGGATTAGATCAGGTGAAGGACATTAACGGCATGGAGAAAGGACACAAGGGCAGGGAAGGAAAAGATAGAGGACTCAGCGAGGACGTCAGCAAGATGTGGAAGTAGATACGAAGGACCGTACAGGGAAGTGTAGTAGGGATAGGGAGAGAGGTAGAAGCAACAGACTGGTGAAGGAGGATAGCAGAAGAGGTAGAGTGCGGGGAGGGAAAAAAAGCGGTAATGAGGAATAGGGATGGGCGGGCTTGTAAGGAACATTTCCTGAAGGCAGAGGACCATAGGGGCATAAGAGGAAACGAGTTGGCGAAGATCTTGTTGATGGGCACAAAAACCACGAATATTCCACTGAAGAACAGACATGATCAGTAGGGAATGACTCGAAATGGGGGTAGATGAGGAAGGAGCGTTCGCAGGAGGTAAAGGACTGGGATCCATATCCATAAAAAGCGACAGGGGAGGAAGAGGGTCAGAAGCGGGTGAGGTAGGGGGAGAGGGAGAGGGAGAAGGTTGAGAGAGAAGATCGGTAAGGGAGCAACCAGGCGGTAGGGGAAGAGAGAGGAGAGATGAGACAGCAGAGGAAGGAAGAGGGGCAGACGAAGGGGATTGCACCGAAGAACAGGCGGAGTAAGACGAGGGGGTGAGGGGAGAGTAAAGCAGGGAAGGGGGGGGAGGAAGGAGCCCCGAGGGCAGAGGGAGAAGAAGGGGACTGGGGGAGGGGAGAGTGGCCAGAGAGGGGGGGTCGGGAAGGGGGGACAGTAGAGAAGGAAGGTAGAAGGGGGGGGCTCTGGGTAGGAGGGAGGGACTAAGCTTCTTTATATCCTTTTTATGTGGTGACCAAATCACTGCCGCATATTCTAACTTTGGTCAAATCAATGATGTTATCAATTTGTTAATCATCTCTTCATCAAGATACTTGAAAGCCATTCTTATTCTTATTCTATTTTTCAGCAACTGTTAGGTATCTTCTGTAATTTTATTAATATGTTTATCTGGTGACAAATTATCTGTAATCCATAATCCCAAATCTTTCTCAACATTTGTTTTATCCAATAATTTCCCATTGAATACAGTGGAACCTTGACTTACGAGTTTAATTCGTTCCGTGACCGAGCTCGTAACTCAATTTGCTCGTATATCAAATCAATTTTCCCCATTGAAATTAATTGAAATGTCATTAATCCGTTCCAGCCCCCAAAATACCACCCAATTTTTTTTTACGTGTTTTTAAATAAGAAAAATGTATTTATAAATAACAAATATTGTATAAAAACATAATAAAAGAGAATGTAAAGAAATAAACTGGTTTTATAAAGCGTATTTACCTTGGAGGTGAGACGACTTGAGCTAACGGCAGCAAGCTCCTTCTCCCTCACCCACATCAATAGCAGATTCTCCATCTTTTCATGGACAGAGGTCCGGAGCTTAGAAATTATTTTAACGCCCTTGGCTGGTGTTATAGCCTTTATCGACTCCTTCTGCTTCAATATGGTACATATCGTAGTACTGCGCTCGTATTGCCTCGCCAAGTCGATTACTCGCACACCTTGCTCATGTTTTTCTATGATTTCACGCTTTATTTCGATGGATATCATCCTTTTCTTCTTTGCACTGCTGTCCTTTCCTCTTACTTTCTTAGGACCCATGGTTACAAACAAGAAATTTGGTAAAATAAATGCACAAAAGCACAGAACGCGAGCACAACAGAGATCCTTACGCGGCGAGGTAAACACAAGCAGAGAACGAATTTTGCACGGGAAAGCTGGGCGGGCATATGGCTGCGTTCACTAAAGGCCGGGTCACACGGACAATTTTTTGTCGACAAATTTTGTCGACCTCATCTCGCTGGAATGTTTCGTTGACGCTGTGGTCACACGATGAAGTGCCGAGTCGGCGCCAAGACATCATTCGGCAACGCCCGAACCGGTAAATATAACCGAACTGTACCAACTGTATCAAAACAAAGGCAGAATTCCCTACGTTGAAGACAGTCAAGACACTCATCCTGCTAGACGCGCAAGAACCACGGTAGAGTGCAGACCTACCTCTCTCAGCCGCAACCACACACGCCACCCCAACCTTATTTACGGTTCGGTGGGTGCCTACAAGTGCCCAAGTGCAGGATTTACTGCAGTATCGAGTCCCGCCACATCGACAGCCGACGAACGGCAAATGGACTCATGCTGACTGACGACGGCTGTGACCCACCGGCAGCTGCCTCCGCCCACGCTGCCGCCCACATGGACGCCACCACGACGGTCCTGAAACGGACTCGCTCTCTTTCTCCATCGTCTGGTGAGACCAACGAACGTACAGCTAAATCCACAAAATGCAATGATCGCTCCTTCGCCCAAGTAGCTGCTTCACCACCCTCACCTAACGCTAGAGCTGTGCCCCCACACCAACCTCAACCACTGCAACCCTCTTTTTTTAAATATATCATCATCCGCTCTGCTGAGGGGAACAGGTGCTTTATTCACCCTGGTAAAGTGGCCACGGCTATCTACTCTTCCATATTTGGCAAAAAATATGTTGAAAAGACCCTAACCATCACAGGTGGCGGCAGGGGCATAAAATTCGAGGTAGCCAACCTCGAAAACCTCTCTCAACCTCCTGAGTCAGTCACCACGCTGGGGGAGTGGTCTGTCAAATGCTGGGTTGTGACAGACGATGACCCCACTTACATGTTTGGGAGGATATACCCAGTATCCCCAGAAATGGCCACACAGGACATACTCACCAACCTTACCATACTAGACGATGCCCCAACTCAAATCATAGACGTTTTTAGACTCCCAGCTTTTGTCAGGAAAGGACAGACGATGGCCAATATGGCCATTCGTATTAAGTTTAGAGGGGCCTTCCCTGATAGGATTGCCCTAAACTCGGCAGTGTACTGTGTTAGGCCCCACACCCTCTCTGTCCTCAGATGCACCCGCTACCTTCTGTTTGGCCATGGCAACGCCTCCTGCAACGGCAAAAACCGCTGTGGGAGGTGCAGTGGTTACCATGATGCCGAGGTTTGTACCCAGCCTGAAACATGCTTTTTCTGTGATGGCAACCACCGCCCCACCTATAGGCAGTGCCCGGCATACCTTCAGGCACTGCAACTACAGCAGCTCCAACATGAGCCTGACCACACTATAACGGAGGTTAAGCGTAAGCTGAGGGGCATCCGCCCAGGGTCCTTCAGACCAACCTCCTCACCAGAGGAGAATACAACACCTCCTCAGGCACCCCCACCTGCACCTGCCCCACAACCAGCCCCTCCCAAGCCACTTAGCCCTAAGGTCACAGTAATTCCTTTGGCTGCCCAGGACTGCTCCACCCCTCAACGCCCATCCACTAACCTATGCACACCCAAATCCCAGAGGGGCCGTCGCTCTCCCAGGCGTCGGCCAAAACCCCCCTCTTGCCCCAGCTCTCCTAGGAGGGATACCCGTTTACAGGAGGTATTCCTTCTCCCCACACCCCTACCACCTCGCCCTCTACCCCAACCCACTCCTATCCCACCTCATACTGCTCCTCACCTACTTCAACCCATTCCTCCCCCACCTCAACCCACACCTCCCCAGCCTGAACTTCAGCCCCATGCCACACAGCCAGCAGCCCCTGCCCTCACAGGGCAGTGCATGCCTTGAGCCTCCTACAGCACCTTCACAGGCCCAGCATGCTTCGGGTCTCTCCTTATCTGCCTTCATTATGGGATTAGCACCACTTGCACTTAAATTTATCAATCTTCTCCTAACAGGTTACAGCCTTCAAGAAAGCCTCCTCCAGTGCTTGCCAGGACTATTCTCATTCTTCACATCACTCACGCAGTGAATTCTGTTCTCCCTTCTCACTTCATACTCTGGAATGCCCGGTCCCTGTACTGGAAACTTCCATTCTTTAAAACCACGCTGTCTTCCTATTCACCTCTTGTTGTTGGTGTCTGTGAGACGTGGCTCACTGACGCATTCTCCCCTTCCTTCCCCAACTATTCTTCTTACAGAGTGAACAGGGGGGCAGGCGGAGCAGGAGGCGGCCTGCTACTGCTTGTCCACCAATCCCTCTCTTCTAGTCTCTTCACTATCACTCCCTACCCCAGGGGCAGACTAGAGCACCTGGGGGTGACTATTACCTTTAACTCAGGGCCCCTTCAGATCCTTTTAATTTACAACCCATGCTTGGATATCTCCCTTCAGGAGTTCCAGCACTTGTTTTCACAGCTTTCCTCCCCAGCCTTAATAATGGGTGATTTTAACGCCCATCACGACTTCTGGGAACCAGCCCTCCCCAGGAGCCGAAGAAACCGTTCGGGTCTGTCCCTCTCGACCTTCCTGGCAGACAGTGCAACTTTCTCTCTCCTTACTCCACCTGGCCTCCCTACCAGGACCGATCCAGTTTCAGGGAACCCCTCTACCTTGGAC
Organism: Cancer borealis; assembly: GCA_036785275.1. Lineage (NCBI taxonomy): Eukaryota > Metazoa > Arthropoda > Malacostraca > Decapoda > Cancridae > Cancer > Cancer borealis. The sequence goes on along the minus strand of JAXIVD010000913.1, from coordinate 77,845 downwards.
CTTTGCCTGGGGAATGGCCCTCTCCTCCTCACCACTATAACAACTGGCCCTTACATGGGGAGTGACCACCTTCCTGTTGTCATTTCCTTCCCTTCAATACCAACACCCCCCCCCTTCATCACGCAGACCTCGTTGGTCCTTTAAAAAGGGAGACTGGGGCTCTTTTCAAAAAGAGATTAATTCAAAAACTCCTCCCACCATCCTCCCTTCACAAAGTCAAATTCAATACCTTACAGACACCTTGGTGGATGTAGGGTCCCACCACTTTCACCTCGTCACTTCCCGTCCCTCCCGCTCCTTCCGGATCCCCTGGTGGTCCCGAAGGTGTGCAGCAGCCCTTCAGGCCAAACGACATGCCTTTAACATGTGGCATAAGAATCCCATCCCTCCCCTTCGCAGTCGCTTCAGACTTTTAGAGGCCCAGTGCAAGTGTGTTATTCTTGATGAGAAACGTTCTGCGTGGGCCTCCTTTTGTGCCTCCCTGTCCTTTTCTTCCTCAGTCTCCCAGGCTTGGTCTTTCTTCAGGAAGATGGTTCACCCTCAGTCCCCTCTCACCTTCCCGTTAATTAGTAACGGTGTCCTCCTTGTCAACAACGTCCAAAAAGTCGAGTGTCTTGCCTTCATCATACACACTGTCCTCGGCTCCCCTGACCCTATACTTCCACCTGTGTTACCTCCTCCTTCACACGGCCACACAATTAGCACAGCTATAACTCCCCAGGAGCTTTCATCAGCTTTACAAGCACTGTCTGCTGGGAAGGCGACGGGGCCGGACAATGTCCCGAATGAGTTTCTTCGCCGCCTCCCAGATCCTCTGATCTTCCTCCTCCTGAACGTGTTCAACGCCAGCTGGCAGTCTGGCACATTCCCTTCTGTGTGGCGTAATGCCATCACAATTCCTATTCTCAAACCTGGCAAGGACCCGTCGGAGGCTTCCTCCTACAGGCCCATCAGTCTACTCTCTAACTTCAGTAAGGTATTAGAACACATAGTGTATGACAGACTAACATGGTGGTTGGAACACAAACACCTTCTTCCCCCTAACATGTTTGGCTTCCGTCCTCACCGGGGCACCCTGGATGCCCTGCTCCAGCTAGAGCACCACATTCAGGAAGGATTTAAGCACAAGCAATTCACTCTGGTAGCTTTTCTTGATCTCAAAGGAGCTTTTGACTCTTCACATAATGCCATTATTGAAAAACTTTCCCGCCTGGGACTCAATGGTTCCCCACTCAATTGGGTTCAGTCCTTCCTGTCTTCCAGGTCCTTCTCTCTGGTGATAGGTAACTCCTACTCTAGGTCTTACCCAGTCACCAGAGGTGTCCCACAGGGTTCTCCTCTCAGTCCTCTCCTTTTCAATGTCTTACTTTCAGACTTTCCCTCTTCTCCATGCACACATGCACTCTTATATGCTGATGACATTTCCCTCCTTTGCTCTGCTTCCACTATCCAGGAGGCTCAACTTAACCTTCAACGTGGGCTTGATGCCATAGACTCTTGGACTTCACGTTGGGGCCTAACGGTGAGTGCCCAGAAGTCTAGCCTTCTGTGCTTCACCAGAAGGCGAATACCCAACATACCTGTGGTCACCATCAAAGGTTCACCCATTCCCTTCAAAACCCAACATAAGTTTCTAGGTATAGTAGTGGACGACCCCCGTCTAACCTGGAGCCGTCACATACACTACCTGGTGACCTCATGTCTTAAAAGACTAAACTTAATGAAGTCCCTGGCAGGGGTCAAGTGGGGTGCGGACAGGCATACCCTCCTCCGTTTCTATTGTGCCTATATCCGGAGTCGCTTAGACTACGGATGTGAGGTTTATGGGGCGGCCTCACCTTCACTTCTCCATAAACTGGATGTCATTCAAAACACAGCCATGCGTATAGCCCTGGGAGCTTTCAGGTCCTCCCCAGTCACAGCCCTTCAGGCAGAATCCTCCCTATCCTCACTGTCACACCGACGCTCCACCCTCCTTGTCCGCACCTACACCAAACTTGCATCCTCACCTAGCTGCCACGCCCTCCACTCCCTCCTCCTCCGACAGAGTAGGGCACCATTTCTTGGCCCCCTACCATATCAAACCCACACACCATTTGTAGAAAGAGCCCTCTCCTTCTTTGCCTCCCTCCGGGTGATCCCCCCCTCCTTTCTCACTCTCGAGAAGACTTCCCCTTTGGGCCCTTGGTTTCCCCTCTCCTCCTTAATATCCTTGACACTGCACACAGACACACAATGGTCAAAGGCACACTGTCCGGTGCAGGGCAGGATAATTTTCAACAACCTCCTGCACACTCACTACCACAACTTCCTCCACATATACACTGACGGCTCCCGCCTCCCAACACCTTCCTCTGTTGGAGCTGCTATGTATGTCCCAGTACGTAACATTGCCACTGCCTGGAGGCTTCCAGCCTCTGCCTCCATTCTGACGGCAGAACTCTTTGCCATCAGAGAGGGCCTCAGGTTTGCCACCACACTCACCTCCCCTTGCTCAGTCACTCTTCTCAGACTCCCTCTCAGCCCTCCAACTCATCCGGCGCCACCGCCCCAAAACACACCACTCCCTCTGCTTCACCATTCACCACTTTCTTCTCCAACTGTCCTCTTCTGGCTTCTCCATCCACCTTCAGTGGGTCCCCTCACACGTCGGCATCATGGGTAATACAGTGGCCGATAGAGCGGCAGCGGAAGCACACTCCCACCCCTTCCCCATACACCTCCCCACTAACCAGACTGACTCACTGACTAACCTCCACACAGCCTGTAGACTACACTGGGACACAGACCTGACTAACGCCCTACAGTACACCTCACTTGGACGCATTAGACAAGACACACGACACCACTGGTGGACCTACTCCCCCAGCCGTGCCCTTGACACTGCCGTCACCAGACTCAGAATTGGACACAGCCGCCTAAACTCCCACCTACACAAGCTGGGCATGACTGATGACCCCCACTGCCCTTGGTGCCCTACACAACCAGACACCCCAGAACACCTCCTACTTCACTGTCCTCATCACCACTCCCACCGCATGGCACTCCTTCACTCACTGTCGTCTCTCCACATCCGCAGACCAACAATAACAGACATCTTAGGTGGCTCTCAAGATCCTGGCCTGGCCTTCAAAGTACTCAAACACACCAGGACCTTCCTCCAAAGGACAGGTCAACTCAACAGGATCTGATCCACTCATTCATCTGCAACCTGCACTTTTGGGGCACTAGAGGCTGTGGCACCACAGCCTGCACGGCCCCATCAAATTCCCAAGAACAAGAACAGAACACTCATCCTGCTTCAGTGCTCCAAAATGAACGGCGCCAGTGACACGGATTCAGACGTAAATATTGCAGAAATTGTACTGCTGCTAGCGTTAAAAAGAAAGCAGCTGCAACAGAAGAACACAGCCCTGACGCTGACTCGTACCTCAAATTTTGGCTCGCAATTCAAAGCAAAAAATCGACTGAGTGACGGCTCGTGTCTCAAAAAACTCGTATGTTGGGGCACTTGTAAGTCAAGGTTCCACTGTACTTTCCTCTTTGTCTCATTCTAGACATTCTTAGTAGTTTGGCATCATTTGCAAAGATATTTATATAACGATTCACTCCCTCTGTCAAATCATTCATATAAACCAAGAACATCACTGTGACCAATTCTTGAGGAACTCCACTTTTCACACTGCATCATTCTGATCTTTTATTACTGTTCTCACATCTCTGTTGCTCAAAAAGTCTTCCATCTATTTCAGCAAACCACGTCCTTCAATCCTCCTACATTTTCTAATTTCCAGAACATTCTCTTGTGTGTGTGTGTGTGTGTGTGTGTGTGTTTACCTAGTTGTATTTACCTAGTTGTAGTGTGTGTGTGTTTACCTAGTTGTTGTATACAGGGCCTGAGCTACACTCGTGTGGTCCTGTCTCCGTATCTATATTTGTCTAGTTTTTCCTTCAGTTGATGTATGTACATTCTTTGTCATTATCACCTCTTCCTTCAGTCCATTCCAAGTATCTATACTTCTTTGGGAAAAACTGTATTTTTTTGTATCTTTCAAGTAAATTCCTTTATGCACCATTTTCTTGTGTCCCCTCAAATTTTTAGCCTCTCCTTTTCTTCTCAATATTAGATCTTTTCTATCTAGGATTGAGGTTTTCAAATGGGTAAAAGGAATTAATAAGGGAAGCATTGATCAAGTTTTAGAAATTAGTAGTCAGGATAGGACACGTGAAAATGGGTACAAGCTAGAAAAACTTAGATTCAGAACAGACATAGGTAGATATGGATTCACTAACAGAGTCGTGAACGATTGGAATAGGCTGGATAAACACATAGTAAGTGCTGAGTCAATAGGTAGCTTTAAAAGACGGTTGGATGAGAGTATGGATAGAGATGACAGGTGGGATGGCTAAATATTGGATTACTCCAAGGGTGGGGGACAAGGAACTGTCTCGTGTAGGTCATTAACTGGCCTCTTGCAGTCTAATCATTTCTTATGTTCTTATCTGTTTCCTCCAGGTTGTTCATCAATTTATACATTGTAATTAAGTCACCTCTTTCTCTCTTTTCCTTCAATGTTGTTAAGTGCATTTCTTTTAATCTTTCCTCATAAGATAAGTCTTCCAATTCTGGCACCATCTTAGTTAAAATTCTCTGTATTCTTTCTAATTTCAACACATGGTTTTTCTTTTGCGGGGATCATATTACTTCTGCATATTCCAGTCTTGGTCTGATCATTGTAGTTATAATTTTTCTTATCGTATCTTGTGTGTGTGTGTGTGTGTGTGTGTGTGTGTACACAAAGAGAGAGAGAGAGAGAGAGAGAGAGAGTTGGAAGAAGGGGAGATGAGAGATTGATATGTATAACTTTTGTGTCCTCACAGGTATACATTGTTGGCATCCTGGCCCTCATGCTAAAGGGTCTGTACTTCATCTTCGTCATTGACCAGCTGCCGTGCTTCAACATCCTCTCCAGCATTACTCAAAAATTCTTCAAAAAATTCATAAAGAGTATAGTTTGTGCTACCTATATAGTGATTCTTTTTGCTTTTATTTTCCACTTGTTGTTACTGAACGAAAGCGAAGGACATTTTAAGTCAATACCCGACTCAATATTAAGCATTGCCCTCTGGCAGTATGGAGACTTCAACCAAGATATCCTTTTTAACATAAAAACATTCCGTATGCTTTCCCATATTCTCTTCATTGTGTATTTAGTTACATTTGGAGCCCTCATCTTCACTATTATCAAGGCACCTTCGATCACACCATGGGCCAATCAGCTGAACAAAGAGACAGGCATAATTAATCTCCTTTTTGAAATTGATGTCTGCTTTCCAATGTTTCGGAAAGTATGTAAAGGAAGCCAATTTAACAAAAAGAAGAAACTAGAAATCAGGACAAAACAAAACAATCATATAGGGTCAAAGGAAACTAGTGAGGAAAATAATATTGAATCTCGATGGAGAAGGTGGTTTTCACGTTTTGTAATAAGTGTCACCAACGCTACATTTACAATTGAAAATATAGGGGTGCATGAGGCCCACGACCATGATCTGCTACTGAGGACTATTAATGGACTAAGGAAGGAGATTGAGAGCCTGCAGAGCCAGATTACTCTCTTACAAAAGAAAATGTTAGAGGCACAATGAATGAGTATATCAAAATTAGTTGTATTTATCTTCTAGTAGTGTACTTAACGTGATTCACTCCAGTTTCTGTTGTCCTACTTCCATATTGACTTTCATCCTAATAATGGGTTTTAGCTAGCACCATTCCTGCCAATAAGCAATTTCAGTTGTCAGTGCTTCTAAATTTGAAGCTACATTTCTACTATCTAGTCCTTTTTTTTTCAGTAATGACTTCTTGTTTTTCCATTATTCCCTATCTAAAGTTCCTCTGTCCAAATTTTCAAGTTCTTTTATTGTTTTAAGTACCATAATTCAGTTTTGTGGAACGGCGTTATCGTAACCAATGAGGCTTAAGCGAAGTGCATGATTGCGAGATTGCCACAAGTGTAGCTTCACAAGGGTATTAGGAAAAATTACTAGCAACCAGAGGTACCCCTCATAAAGGTGGTACCTTACTCATACCCACCTTCACATGGTCACACTGTTAGTAGGTTACACCTGTTATGATGGAATATGGGTTCTCTTCTAATAATTTTCTATCCAATTCAGCAGCTCTCATTGCAGCACTGTTTCAAAACTATTATTTTCATAACAATCTTCTGAATGACACATTTTCAAGTAAATGTAGAGGTTCATGTAAATGCAGTTTACTCAACCTTCTTCCTAAATAATATCCACCACCCTCTAGGCTGCTTTTACATGAGCAATTTCTTACAGGGTGGTTTTATCCGCTCGCATGGGCATGCAATTTTGGTCACTTTCACATGAGCAGTTTTAGCTGCTACATGTCAATGTCAGTATGTCTCTTCATGATGGAGGACATGAAAAAGAGTCATGTATGTTTATCTAATGAACAAGGTCGTGAAGAAAAAAAACATTGTAAGATCTGGATCCATCCTTTGTACAGTAGTATACTCCTGCAGTAATAGGGTTAAGAAATATGAAATTATATACACTATTACATTTTCAATAACTATTCCTCTCTTGCTTATATCATTTGTTATATGCTGATTTCTATTTTAAATTGAGTTAATTCTATACGTAAGTTTGTTATTCAAGATGTTCTCTATACGCTTTGCTTCCATGCTTCCCGTTTGCATGGATATTACAATCTCTTTAATATAATTCTGTAAGATTTCTCCTCTGTGTGTTGAAATAGTGTTCCGATATATTTTATTGTATTCTCTACCAACTCCTTGTATTTGTCCTAATCCCATGTCTTTGTTTGAGGTGGCATATATATAGTTGATATGATCATGTCTCCTTCTCTAGTTTCAATTTAAGGCTATTAATTGTAATGCTAGCTATAAATCCATGTGGATTTTTTTTCTATACATCACAATTCTCTACAATTAATGACTCATTTTGTCTATTTATTATTATCTAACTTTGTTTCAATGATGCAAATTACTTGATTTTTCATTTTATTGTATTTTTCAAACTTTATTCACTTGGTAACTTTATGATCTACATTTGTATAAAATATTTTATAATTACTACTTTTGTATCCTGTCTCTGTTTTGCTAGTTATTCTTTTGTCATTTCTTTAATTTCTTGGAGCCTTAATACCTTGAAGAAAAAATATCTGTCTTCAGTTATTTTTCTCTTTGTTTCAAGTTTTCTTTATTCATCATTGTTTAAACATCTCCTTATCTATGTGTTCTTTATTTTGGCATTTCTCATTATTTCTTCAATTACAATTGAGCTTTGAAATGTTACTTTCACTGGCCTGTGTTTGCCACTTCATATTTTCTTAATGTCATAATCCTCATGCCTTTTCTGAAGCTCCATCTTTTACTTTGCTTCCGACTTTCATAATATACACTATTTAATCCTCGGCTATCGCACCTAATTGGTGTGTCTATCGCCGTGCGGTAGCCGAGATCACGAAAGCGGAACTGAAGAACTTATGTAAATAATTCAAGTTGGTGCTAGGACCTCCAAGCTGTCACTTTTGTCACTTTTTTACCTAGTTTTTATACCATATATGGAAATATTATAATATAGAAAAAAACATTATATCAAGAATTACAATAACAGCATACATTTTATAGCATTATATTTACCTTATTGTGGATGATGAGAAGCTTAAGTGGATGAGTAGATTTCAAGGCTTGGGTGAAGTTGTTCCCGTATTTATTGTAGGTGATTACACCAGAATCAATGTAGTCTCACTGTAGTTTACCAGAACAATTCTTAATTAGTGACCTCCTCGCCGAGCCTGTAACTCGTCTAGGATTTTGTCAGCTGTAGCACCAGAGAAGCCTCAAAGTCACATGTTTCATCTAAGATCCAAGAGGGCTGGTTGGAGGGTCGTGGTTTTGGTTCATTCTCTGGTTGTTGTGCCTGGTTGAGCATTAAAAAGCTGTGACTCCGGCACACCCACTTTTGGTGCCATGTAACAATACCCTGTCCGTTTTTTTTCCCCCGACCAATTCAGGGGCGCAATAGTACACATTTTGGGCGCAATAGTATACATTTTGGGCGCAATAGACAATTTTGTAGTTTTATGGGTAGGTGTGATATCGGTAAAACACGATAACCGAACGCGTGATAGTCGAGAGTTGAGTGTAGTGCTACTTTATTTTCACCTATTCAATTTTTTTTTTTTTCCCCCTTCTTGCCTAATATTTTTATTGTTTTATTCATATCAATTGTGTCCCTTCCTATTTTTTCACACTTCCTGGTCACTGTCCTTAATCCCTGTCTTATGCTTACATTTCTATCAAATCCTGTTGGTTCAGTCTTTTGTTTATTTGTTTATTCATCCTTTTATTTAACATTTGTACATGAGTTGATTTTATTTAATTTTTACTGTGCAAACTGTGTCAACAGATTCTTCAACTGTTTGTTTGCTTCTGATAATATTATTTGCTTGCTGGATTAATTAACGACTTCAACTCATCACCATTTTAATTTTGTTCTTCAGATCACCTCTCTTTACTACCATTTCACTGATTTCAAATTAATTTGTTAAACTCTGACAAGGTCTTCAATCTTTTCTTAAATTAAATCTTAAATACTTAAATACTGTAGTCTTAAATATCTTAAATACTGTAGTCTGACGGTCGGGCGAGTCGTATTCTAAACAAAGATCGTATACCAAGCAAAACTTTTTTAATCCAAACAAGTCAGATACCAAGTTGGACTTACTCCAAAGCAGACATATACCGAGGTTCCACTGTGTGTATATATATATATATATATATATATATATATATATATATATATATATATATATATATATATATATATATATATATATATATATACATATCATTTAGAGCAATACAATTCATAAAAATTCCCAATCACCCATTCAGTTTTCTGTTTTGCAGCGTATGTATGATCACTTTCAAAGGCTTCACTGTTCGACAACTCAGTGTTTTCATCATCTTGCATTACGTATTTAAGGACTTTAATCTCCTTTTCTGGAGAATCTTTTCCTTCAGAAACATTTTTCTTATTGTGATAAGCATTCCACTTCACAACTGGATACCTCCTTAAGAATCCTTTAAGCCATTCCATGTCAGCTGTGCGGTTCATATTCCACATAGCTGGCCGGACAATGTTGCAAAATACACAGAAATTAAACACCATTTTGCATATGTCTTCATTTTTTGGATATTTTATGTTGGTGCTTTCTGTCAATATGTACTGTGCTAATGCATGTTCCTGATCATTTTTTAGCACACTCGCATATATTGTATCTTCAATTTTAATGGCCAGAGAATCATGCAGTAGCAATCTTTTATTTTCCTCAGAAGCAGTAGGATGGTCTGTGATGTGTGTCTGAAATATGACAAAAACATTATGAGCCTTTACAGGTTATTGATTATATATACATATATATATATATATATATATATATATATATATATATATATATATATATATATATATATATATATATATATATATATATATATATATATATGGAAATGAATGGAAAGAAGCAGGAATTAATTTCAAGCTTGCTAATGATATTGTTCTCATGAACTAATCCATGGACGAACTAAAGCAAATGATTTTGCAAATGCACAAAATGTAAAAAAAAAAAAAAAAGTAGATCTTAAGATGAACATGAAAACAAAGGTGATGTTCAACAATTACAGATCAAACCATGAAATTAAAGTAGAGGATAAAGTAATAGAATGTGTTAACAAATATACATATTTAGAACAAAATCAGTGCAAGCACAATCATGAAAAAAAAATTAAAAAAGAATAGGGCTAGGATGGAGTGCTTTTAGTAGACATAATGCTATAAAAAATAATTTGCCACAATCACAAAAGAGAAGGGCTTATAATCAGTGTATCTTGCTAGTACTAACATCTATCTATCTATACACAAGGCTGTTATCCTCCTTCGAGAGGATAGCCAAAACAATATATGCATACACACATCCATACACATTCACTTGTCTCATTTAGTCCTTAAACCCGCCAGAAAAAAAATGCATCCCGCCCAACACAGGACATCAGGTCAGTCACGTAAATGGGGCCAAGATATGGATCTTAAACATAGAGCTTTACAAATGTCTTGGAATGAAAACCTCAGTGTCCAAATGGGAATGGAAAGAATATATTCGGCATAACATAGAGATAAGAAAAGCATCATGGATCAGGGAGCAGACCAAAGTTGAAGACAATTCTTTACAATTAAAATAAAAAAGTGGACAGGGATAGGACATCATGTGCTAAACATGTTACATATGGACAACTAGAGTAACAGAATGGCAATCCAGGGGTGATAAGAGAAGGAAGGGCAGACAGAAACCTAGATGAGATAAATTAGGTAGTTTTGCTGGAGTGGCCTAGAATAAACAAGCGGCCGATAGAGATGAGTGGAGAAGGTTGGGACTTGAGAGAGGTCTTTGATCTGCAATGGACTCTAGGAGACTGATGGTGATGATGATGATGATGATGAAGATGATGTTAATGACTTCCTTGACATATTTCTTAATAAATATGAGCTGCATATACTTTTATTCTTGTTTTAGTAAAGTAATGGGAACTTACCATATTTTCCAAGGCACCAATTACTGGTTCCCTAGAAGGAAAACATAAATAAATAAACATACATGAAATAAGTAAAACTTAAAAGTCTGATAGCTTACCAAAAGTTTTATTTACTTTAATTCTGCAATTCAAAATAAATGTGCAAGCCAGAAGCTTGACCCTTTTTTAGCAGTATCTGCATATAGATATCAAGAAAGTGGAACAACCTGTTAACAGATTTACATACATAGAAGTGCATTGGAGATTTACTATACACAAACGTCCTTAACAAACATGAGTTAATGGAAATAAAATGTTTGTTAATATCTCATTCACAAATAGTGATGGAGGATCCTGCCTCTGAAGATCTGTTTGTAATAAAAAAAAGACTTGATATTCCAAAGAATGTCACGACAACTAACGTCAACACTCTATCACTCTATGGCCAAAATACATCACAAGCAAAATACTAATATTACATAAACTATTCAAAACTTGCATTAGTAATGACAGACAACAATGTGAGCACTTTTCCCAATGTGAGAGAATAATAATAATTATTATTATTATTATTATTATTATAGTAATAATAACAACAATAATAATAATAAGACGAAAAGAGAAAAAATATCTCAAGTTCACTATTTCTAAACAAGGCTTTCTATAATAAGTCCCCCGAAAAAGAGTATCTATTATAGTGTTGTCAAGAAGTGAGTTGTCAGATGCATTTTAATATCAAGATTCATAAAATTACAATGAATCTAATAATTAATTACATGTTTCAAGTGTAAAAGAATGTAAATAACAAAAAGTCAAATTAATACATAAGGATAAAAACAGTAATATATTGTGTATAAATGAAATTTTCTTACTGTTCTCTCTTCAATGTAAATGATTGGTGCTCTTCTGATGAAGATGGAATTATAATCTTCCTTCTATATTTCTGCAGGAGTTTCATCAATTGGGATGTTTTGCCTAAAAACAACATTTCATTAATAACACAAAGATACTACAGTATTTTTTTTTATCACTACTGCAGTTGGAAATATGTCTAGAAGCCAAAAAGATAACTGAACTACCAGATGGTTTTATACCTAATGATGCATTGTTCCATTGAGAAAGCAAGAACCATTAAAACACTTGTCATACCTAACTACAGCACAAAAGATCAGCATTTCACAGATTTCCTTCAATGAGTCACTGTTATAGTCTTATTGATGACAACTTAACAGACCTCCAATGAGAATCTGGTGATTTCTGGCATCAAATGACATCAATGAAAACAACCTATACTTATTGAATATATGTCATGAGAAACTTTGGTATATCAGCAAAAAGATGGAAGTGATCATCACTTCGTGGCCAACAAAAACTTTGAATTTTCATAATGGTTATGTAAGATGATCCCAAGACTTCAGAATTTTCATTAAGCTGTACCGAGTACAACGGGCCAACTATCATTACGGTGATTCCTTTGCGGAATCACCGGTAAATCCTCGTATTCTCGACGCTCGTTAAGATACCTTGTTATGGTTAGAGTAGGTACTACTAGCGAAAGAGGATGATGGGAAAAACGCGTGACGTCACTGGAACTGAGGATATATATACCGGTCTGGGCGGAAGGTCAGTCACTAGTGTTCCGTGACCCCGCTCCAGACAGGTAAGCCTTCAGTGTTCCTAAAAGCCTTGCCACACTTGAAAAAACATTGTTATTAATATCTAACAGTAAATTGTCCTCCCGGATACAGCTGCCGAGAGGACCAGCAAAAGACTGTCTTTCGGTTGTGGTTTGACGAAGGCTGCATGTGGAGTTGCCTCTCAAACAAGGACGACGGCCAGAAGGACCCAGTGACTCTCAAACAATATTTGTGGCGTGAGTGTATTTTGGTCGTTTTCCATCAGTTCCCTCACGTATAGTTAGGTAGGATAGAATAGGAATATTTGTGTTAAGGTATACGTTTATGTTTGTGTCGCTAAGGGTGGATAAGCATTTGTAAGAGCACCACCACGGATATAGCGAGTACTTTATTTATTCATCATTAAAGTTGTCCATTATTTTACTATACTCGTTTTTTGTTCGTATCTCAACCTCGGTGGTGGAGGGCCAAGTGGTAGTAGTAGCAATAGTGTCAATTTAAGTAACATTTATCTACGGTACAGTTTCAGTAACACTGACCCTCGGTATAGTGGTTGCAGCGGTGTAGATGCAAATTACGCATCAGCCCACGTTGTCCGGAGGACGCTACGTAGTACCTCGTGTGCTAGTTAAGTAGGTAATTAGCCCCCCTTCCAGTTAATTTTTTATTCCCTTACAGAGTAGTGATTAGTGATTGGTGATTAGAATAGTTACGTAGAGTTAATAGTGATGCATTGTTTTCTTTTTTTAAGTGTTAGTGATAGTGTTAGTGGACTAATATGCTCAAAGTCTCCTCTGCGGGCACCTGTCCCCAGATTGTTAAGTGAGTCGCGGTCTTCGGATCGCCGGGCGTCCTTCCCCCCTCCAATTAAATTTTAATTATGAATTCTCAGATAGACTTGTTAGGCGACTCGTGGTTTCCCCAGGAGGAAATAACAGAAGTGGGTGAACAAGCGCTTGGTGGAGCAATAAAACCAGAGTGTTCAGAAGTCGGTCATCACGATCAGAGGAAGATGGAGTCCTTTATTATTCTAAACAGAAAAGAGATAACACCTTGCTCGATTCGTTGGTGGTGCCCACGGTAATGAAACGGAAAGCCCATGCTATGTTTTTTTTAAATTGAAACGTCGGATGAGTGTGACGCGGGAGTTAGGGATATTAACTTATACGTGAGGGCGACTATGGTGGTGCCAAATACACATTCCTCCACTTCGAGGGTGGACGAGGCAGTTACTACTACAACCATCATTATAACCACCACCTCACTGTCAACGGCGACACAATCCACCGTGCCGCGGACAAGTTAACACTAGTTGTGGGTAATGGAGGTTCTATAGTCGACATGAGCGAGATCGTGTTTCCTTCCGAGGATGAGGATGACACGGAGGAACCACGCAGAGCCCGAAGGCCTGTGAGGAATTCCTAGAGGAGTGTTGAGAGGGAGAGATGGTAGTAAGTAGACCCCTGGGTGGTTAAAGGAAAGGTTACTGCCTATAAAAACTCTTTTGCAGCGGCGAGGAGATGCCGAACTGGTAAACTGGTCCCGCAGCTGAAGCAGAGATCACCGCAGTCCTGGGGGCTCTGTAGTGCCCAGGTAAAGGACTGGAAGTTCACCCCCCACGGATGAAGGCTTTGGTGAGACCCCGTCGAGGATCACCACCCTGCTCAGTTTGCCAGGACTGGTTGGGAGTTGGGTTCACCTATTCCGACCAGGAGGTCGAGTCACGTCTGACTCGGAAGTCTTGCATAGAGACAAGAAGAAAGAAGAAGAAGAAGAAGACCGGTCCCGACTTATGTTGATAATATATAAACTCATGTTCTTACGAGTGTGAGAATACGAGGATTTATTTTTTTTAAAGAGGAAAGCCGTGTACCGAGTACAACGGGCCAACTATCATTACGGTGATTCCTTTGCGGAATCACCGGTAAATCCTCGTATTCTCGATGCTCGTTAAGATACCTTGTTATGGTTAGAGTAGGTACTACTAGCGAAAGAGGATGATGGGAAAAACGCGTGACGTCACTGGAACTGAGGATATATATACCGGTCTGGGCGGAAGGTCAGTCACTAGTGTTCCGTGACCCCGCTCCAGACAGGTAAGCCTTCAGTGTTCCTAAAAGCCTTGCCACACTTGAAAAAACATTGTTATTAATATCTAACAGTAAATTGTCCTCCCGGATACAGCTGCCGAGAGGACCAGCAAAAGACTGTCTTTCGGTTGTGGTTTGACGAAGGCCGCATGTGGAGTTGCCTCTCAAACAAGGACGACGGCCAGAAGGACCCAGTGACTCTCAAACAATATTTGTGGCGTGAGTGTATTTTGGTCGTTTTCCATCAGTTCCCTCACGTATAGTTAGGTAGGATAGAATAGGAATATTTGTGTTAAGGTATATGTTTATGTTTGTGTCGCTAAGGGTGGATAAGCATTTGTAAGAGCACCACCACGGATATAGCGAGTACTTTATTTATTTATTCATCATTAAAGTTGTCCATTATTTTACTATATTCGTTTTCTGTTCGTATCTCAACCTCGGTGGTGGAGGGCCAAGTGGTAGTAGTAGCAATAGTGTCGATACCCAAGTGGTGTCGTGGTGGCAGCATAGAAAGTAGATAGAAAGTAGTAGATAAGAAGGGTAGAGTTAATACCGAAACGGTACAGTGATGACAGCAGTTTCAATTTAAGAAACACGGACCCTCGGTACAAAGCTTTGAATGTTTCTTTATACACTGACACACCTGTAGTAAGGAGAGCCGCAGGATCTTCATATTCACCATAACCATCATCATCATCATCAACGTCTTCCTCTACAGGGTTCAAGGCCAAATTTGATGTGGTGTCAGAAGTTTTGAAGGGAAGGCTGGAGGTATTGCTTGGTGACTTGCTGGATAATTGTATTCTTCCTAGCTCTGATGAGTTAAGATAAATTATGATAAGATAAGATAAGAAAAAATAAGATAAGGTAATGTAAGATGAAGGTTAAGGAGATTTGGATGCATAGAATAATAATCTATCAATCTATGTTTCTTTTCCATGAACTTTTTATTATCTGCAAGGAATACGGTGGTGGTATTATTGCAGCCTGCACCACAGGGCTAAGAAAGTGAAAGAAATTAAAAACAAGAGACACTAGAGCAGAGGTTCCCAACCTTTGCTATGCACCGCACCCCTAGAAAAATTTTAATATGTTCTCGTACTCGCTACGATAGTAATATCTCATATGAAGATGAAGAAGCCAATTTATACTAAATTTGAACAACAAATTTATTCAAGCTGATTTTTTAATGACATGAAAAGCAAGGAAATAAAAGAAAACTGTTTAAACAAACAATGTATAGACGTTAAACGGGGTGTGAGTATATTTCGAAAATTGCCGAATCCAAGGTTTCACATCCCTTGAAATGTAAGGTAAGGAAGCTTATGAGAAAAAACAGCAAAGATGATCACAAAGAATAAAGACAATCAAATATAACTCTTGACTTAATGAGGGAAAGGAATATACAAAATAAAACTAAATGAAGTTGAGGGAAAACTTGATATAGGACAGTGAAAAAAAAAAAAATTAAGTAAATTTTAAAATGTGGACATAATAGCAAAAAAACATTAAAAAAGAGCTTCCAAACACATTCAATAAATAAAACTTTAGATAAAAAAATATTTCAATAAATATGTATGAGTGTTATTGAATGCATGGATTAGGAAAATATATTATGATTTTAATAAAGAACAGATTATTATCTATCTATCTATAATTTGATGCCTCTTCTTAAAAGCTCCACAGGGGTTTGTGCTTCTCCCTTTTCTCTCCCTACTTTCCAATTTCACTGGAGATATTCGTCTTGTACCTACTGCACCAATCATACTCATACATACTCTCTTAGTCATTTCACTTTCTGCCATTCTTTCTGTATGGCCAAACTACCATAAAGTACTACAGATAATGGCTAATTATGTCATGATTTTATCTGATGAAATTCCAATCAAGGTAATTTTTTGGAAAGCTACTACAGTAGAATCTCCCATCTAACGAATAATTGGTGCAAAAAAAAAAAGGGAACAATGAAACGAGCACAATGGGACATGGATGAAGGATGGCGCGGGACTGACGAAAGTGACCAGTGTTGGCAAAAAAAATTTTTCAAAAAGTAGCCTAAATTTGCTTAAAAAGAATTTTTTTTTTGCAAATTTGCTAAAAAAAATTGCACTTGGACTAAATTGTGTAGCCCAAAAAGTCGCAAGTAGCGGATTTCAAATATTAGTAGTGGATGGCATAAGATAGCCCAATCCGCTCCTTGTAGCCCAATCTGGCAACACTGAAATTGACGAGGAGGGAGGGAGGGATGCCAGGTTTCGGCAAAAATTCAGCACTCAGCGGTAAGTTTGAAATTCAATCCCGGGCGTCCGGAATAATTGCCGTTAGATGTGAATTTTGGATCGTTAGATTGGAGGTTGAATAGGGCTTCATAAGGGTAGTTAGATACGAATTCGTTAGATCCAAATGCGTTAGATGAGACTCCATTTTACAGACAAAAATCATTCTACCATACAAATATATGAAAGTACAATCCGTGCAGAGAGAGAAGGGATAGTAGAGTCTCTCTGAACTCTATATGCCTTGTCTTGGATACCCCCTTTTTTAATGGGGATATAAGCTAGAGATATGGATAGATAAGACTATCTACTTACCATTGTATTGTGTCATGCAGGAGAGGACTGATGTTTCTTCACGAAGCTCCATCCATTGTTCAGAATATTCACTCTTATAGTACAGCTGAGGAACCTGAAAAAAAAATTATACATAATATGCATTATGTACAATGTCATGGGATAGGATTCACAGCACTTTGTCCTAACATATTTCATTCGTCTTTCATGAATTGCAATGGATACAGTAACATATACAGTATTTCTACTTATGTCTCAGGCTTAGCTTAGTGCTTCACTGCACATGGTGTGATGGAGACAAAATTTGCATGAGATATGTTTGAGGGATATGAATAAGGTACAAATGAAAATTAATGTGAAAGACAAGTGGAAGTTTAGGAAGAGAATGGAGGATGAGACTAGAAGGCGTAGAATTGAAAGGTTCGAGGATAAAAGAATAAGATAGGAATATAAGCAAAGACTAACTCAAACACTGGATGTTAAATGGGAGAATTACTAGAAATACTAATGCTGAGGAGGTTTCTTTTATAATTTCATAAATGTGTTGTTGCTTGTATGTAGTTTGACATCTCATTCCCTCCAGAAACGTCCTCTATAAAGGGTGAACAGAGCAGAAGAACCTCCACCTCTCCCTATCCACACACAATCCATCCTTGCTTGTCCAAGCCCTCCCCATCTATCAGCAACTCTTTCATACATATACTCTTTTACCCAATCCTTCCGTCTTACAAATGACCTTACTCTCCTTCTAGGACCCTAAATTTCACTCGCATACACTTTTTTCATAAACTATTCACCTTTTTTTTCTCAATATGACAAAACCACCTCAAAGTATTTCTTTTCACACATTCCACTATTCCACTCCACCATACTTCACTCTATTTGCAAATGGTCCCTTACCATTTCTTTCATTGCTCTCACCTTCTTTCATTTCCACCATTTGGTGCTACTTTAGTATGCATTCTACCATTTTGTTTCTACTTGAGTACGCAGTCTACCGGCTGCTTCTACTATAGTATGAGGTCTACGAAAAAATGCAACTGTAGTTTCTTCTGACTGTAGAACACGTTGGTAAAGATCTTTCAACTTCATTGTGGAGTGTAATACACGTAGTGGAAGTTTGGTACTAAATTGAGAAGAGTCATCTATGTTCACCTAATATAGGACAACTGTGAACTATGATAACATAACCTGTGTTAGCTGGCTGACCTATAACCCGTGGACCAGTAACTAATCCCTTCAGATGCAGGGTTAGGGGACCTGTGAACTAGTGTAGGGGTAGATCATGACCCACACAACTGTAGACTGCGGTACTGAGGTAGAATGCATACAAAAGTAGCACTGTCCACCATTACCTTGCTTTTTTCCAGCATTCACCTTCATCTTCCTTCTCGTACATACACTATAAAATGTATTCACCACTCTCTGTTGTTTGTAATAGGAAGAATGGGGATGAAAGTGGAGGAAGAAGAAAGTTAATGCCTGGTGGACAGAAGAGGTTAATAAGGTGATGAACGAAAAAAAAAGAGAATAATATATATGTAAAAGGAGAGCTTTGGAAGAACGAAAAGTACCAATGCTATGAACAAAGGGCACCATTATCCTAATCTACGAGGGTAAAGGTAAGGTAATAGAAGTGCATGTATGAACTATAGAGATATAAGTCTTTTGAGTACAGCTGGAAAGGTCTGGGCAAAGATTGAAAGATTGTGAATGAATGAGTGAATGAGATAACAGAAGTTTAGTGAAGAGCAGAGAGAGTTTAGGAAAGGTAGGGATGCATGGATCAGATTTTTTCACTCACGATGATGGTTGAAAAATTCCTAATGCAAGGACAAAAAGTTTATACAGCATTCATGGATCTTTGAAAAGCGTATGACAGAATTGATTGGACGACAATGTGGGATGTATTGAAGGTGTGTGGTGAGGATGGAAGGTTGCTGAATGGGTGAAAGCTTTTTATAAGGATGCTGACTCCTGTATCAGAGTAAATAGAGAAACAAGTGAGAGCTTTTGAATACAATGGTGAGTGAGGCAGTAATGTGTGATGTCCCCGTGACTATTAAACTTATACATGTATGGTATTGTATGAGAGATTAAAGCAAAGGTCGGTGAGGCTGCAGTTGATATGTGTTAAAAATAGTGGCAAATGGGTTTTGAATACAATTTTGTAGAATATGAAAATGTATTACAGAACCTGTTATATGTATTGGATACTGTGTGATAAAACAAGAAATTGAAGGTGAATATTAACATGAGTAAGGCGATGGTATTTGAGAGGAGTAAATGTGAAGGGTTTAATTTTGATTGCCCGTGTAGTGAGATTATGCCAAATGTAAAAATACTGTAGTAGGTAAACTGAATTTAAAGTATCTTGGTTTGATTCTGTACAAGCATGGAAGCATAGAAGGTGAGATGGAAGAAAAAGCTGCAGAAGGGAGGTAAGTGGTTAGATCCCTGGAGCATAATGAAAAAAAGGACAGTAAGAAAAACTAAAGAATCGCAGAACTCAAGAAATGTTTACATACTAAAGTGTTTGTTTATTCTGACACTTGAGATAAAGTACTCCCCTTATTTTGTTTTTCCATGTTTTTCAATTTCATAATTTGAAATACACAACAGTAAAAAAAAATTCACCTTAGTTTCGGTTAGGGAGGTTTCATTCCCTTCAGTAGTAGTGACAGCAATCATAATGGCTTGCTCATTCTGGTCATCAACCTGTAAATAGAAATGGTACCTGTAGACCACCATACCCATTATGTATATGCATCTGTCAGGCTTTCTCTAAGAAGTCCTTTATGCATTATATTTTTTTTCTGGTTCCATCATGTAGTATACTCAATCCAACTAGTAACTTAATCCTTGCCTTGAAAAACAAGGCACTCACTAGACTACCATCATATAAAAGCTTTCACTCCTCTCTTTGACCTTCCATTAATACCAATCTAGGGAACTCTCCACACCTCCTGTTGTTCAATTTTGTTTTTTCTTACACGAAGTAATAATGCATGAACTGAACTAGATAATCTGATGAATAAGAGTTATGAACATCTCCATACAAGATCACATTATTCAACTAAAAATCAAGCACACCACAAGTCTTTCAGGATTAAGGTTAAGAAAAGAGTTGAAACTTATCTTGGGAAGCAGCTTATCAATATAAATATTGCACTGCAAACCCATGAAATTATACAATAATATATGAAGCCTAAGGAAAATGTAAAACTCTTTATGGAATACTCTAACTGATATAAATGCTTGGATGCTCTGCCACAGATATTGTAAAGATTTTAGTATTTGCTCACAAAAACCATTTATGCTTCAGGAGATTCAAACTGTCAGTTCTAGAGGCACTTCTTGAGGGTAAGGACCTACAATATAGAATGTGAGGCCATCGTTATACCGATGCCAAACAAGTAAGAAATACTTGCTATAAAGAAAAAGTATTCCCCTTCAACAGTATATATTCCAGATGCAAAAATTCACCTTGCCGGCTTCCTTGGTATTGGTTTCAGTTAGGGAGGTATCACTCCCTTCAGTGGTAGTGACAGCAGTTGTAGTAGTCACAGCAGTTTTAATGGATTGACTCATCTGGTCATCAACCTGTAAATATAAATGGTAACTGTAATCCACCCTACCAAGTATATACAGTATATGCATCTGCCAGGCTTTCTCTAAGAAATCCTTATATACTCTCTTACTCTTCTGGTCCCATCTTGTAATATAATTAACTTTAACATGAACTCCAAAACTCCCATTGAACAACTGATTCCACTGTTCTACTCCTATCTCCTATGTTACTATCACTATCATACTCCTTCTCTCTTCCTCATACCTAGGACACTAGAGACATGTGTTCTATTGTCTCACCCATACAAAATTATATATTATGATTATTATATATATAATGAATAAAAAATAGATGCAATATAGATGAATGGAAATATAATTGTGATACTTGGGTTTATCGGAAAGTGTAATAGTTTTGTTTAAAATAAATGGAAATTAATGTTTTGTATTTGTGTAAAATAAAGGATTTGGTTAATCTGCATAACTACTGCTTGTCCCCTATTTTCTTCTTCCTGTAGCCAAGAAGCTTGGGGATACCTTTATTTTTGGGTGTGGGAAGCAAATATAGGCCATATATGGCAATCAGAAAAAATTCTACAGTGAAAAACCTAACTTTTGTGCATGCAAATATTGAAGTTTATATAACCGAATCAGATCCCTGCAACGACCCAATCCTATCCTAAACCAAACTGATCCGGGGGAATACGACTCCCCAGGGGAGACCCCAACCTAACCTAACCAAATTTCAAAAATACTTTGTGAGGTAAATGATGACTTGAAATGAGGTAAATGTGCTTGAAACCTTCACAGATGTGTTGAGTACATTATAAATAGTATGTAGAACTTCATATTTATATCAATATCGTCCACACAGTATTTATGTGGATGGTAAATACCAATGGTGTGTTATTGCAGCTACAATTTAATTTTTTTCAATATTTTTGCGAAATATTAAATATTGGTATTTTTTCTGTAATTCAGCGGCATGATTGTCTGAGGTGATCTAAACAAGTTTCTGAGGCTGAATTTTCAGTGCATTATAAAGGTAAAGAGATACTGAGTGATTAAAGAACCAATCTTTACCAGGATGAGTATTGTCAAAGTCACGTTCGATAGAATAAATATTTTATTTGAAAATCTTAATATCATCCATGTAAATGTAATGTGGCAACAAAATTCACATACAAAAAATAAAGTCCATTTGTGGAAAAATTATTCAGGCATTAATGGGTTATGTTGATCAAAGACTACAGAAAATGGTATTATTTTACATCTTCACCTGAGTGCTCTAGAGAACTGAGGGTTATATTGTTTCGTTACCTGATGCATTCTGAGAAGGTTTTCTTGATTACATTTCCGTCACAAATTCTTGGTTTCTGAGATATTCAATGTTTTCCGAGACCTTCTCTTTGAAACAAAGTTTAGTTTGGTTTGAATAATGTTCTGTTATTTGTCATTATATATTAAGGTTTGGTTAATTTTGGTTATGTTATTTTATGTTCATTTACAAGCTATCAAATGTTTTCTATGACTAAAAGTAGGTGGTTGGATGATGTGCAGACATCATTTTCTTTCGTAGCCACATGCCATTACGGTGAAGATGTAAAAAAATATCAAAAAACGTGTCAAATTCAATGAGAAGTTATATCATGATGATCTAATACCACTCTTTATAGGTAGGTAGGTCTTTTCCCTTACCTACCTTCAAGTGCCGATTATCTCCTAATATAATCCGTAATTTCTTTTGAGGTCCCTCCGTAGTCACCCATTCTCCTTAGTGGCGAAGCCTTGGTAATATAATCCTTAATTCCTCAAGCAGTTCATTGACATCATGTCTTGCTGGTGTGATCTGATCATCTGGAATTGCGAGAGGATCAGGCATTCTGCTCCAGCCTACCCACTTTTGGTGCCATGTCACAGCACCCGGTGCTTTTTTTATTTTTTCACCAATTCAGGGGCGCAAGAGTACACATTTTGGGCGCAATAGACAATTTTGTAGTTTTATAGGTAGGTGTGATATCGGTAAAACACGATAACCGAACGCGTGATAGCCGAGAGTTGAGTGTAGTGCTCATTTCTACTTTATTTTCACCTATTCAATTTTTTTTTTTTCCCCCTTCTTGCCTAATATTTTTATTGTTTTATTCATATCAATTGTGTCCCTTCCTATTTTTTCACACTTCCTGGTCACTGTCCTTAATCCCTGTCTTATGCTTACATTTCTATCAAATCCTGTTGGCTCAGTCTTTTGTTTATCCTATATTCATCCTTTTATTTAACATTTGTGCATAAGTTGATTTTATTTAATTTTTACTGTGCAAGCTGTGTCAACAGATTCTTCAAATGT
>JAXIVD010000913.1:2500-50000 GCA_036785275.1 Cancer borealis | reverse complement strand
TAGACAGATGCAACCAAACTAGACAGGTTCAACCAAACTAGACAGGTTCAACCAAACTAGACAGGTTCAATCAAACTAGACAGATGCAACCAAACTAGACAGGTTCAACCAAACTAGACAGATGCAACCAAACTAGACAGGTTCAACCAAAGTAGACAGGTGCAACCAAACAAGACAGGTGCAACCAAACTAGACAGGTTCAACCAAACTAGACAGGTGCAACCAAACTAGACAGGTGCAACCAAACTAGACAGGTGCAACCAAACTAGACAGGTTCAACCAAAGTAGACAGGTTCAACCAAACTAGACAGGTTCAATCAAACTAGACAGATTCAACCAAACTAGATACGTTCAACCAAAGTAGACAGGTTCAACCAAACTAGACAGGTTCAAGCAAACTAGACAGATTCAACCAAACTAGACAGGTGCAACCAAACTAGACAGGTGCAACCAAACTAGACAGATGCAACCAAACTAGACAGGTTCAACCAAACTAGACAGGTTCAACCAAACTAGACAGGTGCAACCAAACTAGACAGGTTCAACCAAACTAGACAGGTTCAACCAAACTAGACAGATGCAACCAAACTAGACAGGTGCAACCAAACTAGACAGATGCAACCAAACTAGACAGGTTCAATCAAACTAGACAGATCAACTGTAAGATAAGATGAATTGGGGACACACGCTATAGCTTAGCCTCTGGCAACTATAGTACATGAAGTAAATGAAAACAGAGGGTTTGAATGACAACCTAACTAATATAGTCTTTGAATCAATAGTAAGAGATAAGGCACCTAAGGAAATTAGCAGAAAATTCTCAACATGCACCAAAGACCTCATAAGACAACATTGCAGAATGGTTATAAACACATGAGACATAATAGTAGCAGCTGAAGTATCTAAAAACATTAACAAGAGAAAAACTAATGACAAATAATAAAAATAAGACATGAAAAAGATTGAAGAAATTCTGAAAAAGGATATAAATGAGGATGAAGAGAAAACTTGGCAAAGGCAAAAAGCAGCTGTCTGCTTTATAAGATAAAAAAGATGAAATTACAAATAGTGAGATAAGGTGATCATAGTAGCGGGAAGAATTCTATAGAAAATTGTAGAGTAGTAACTAGAGGTACAATGAGCAGGAAGTCAAAGCAGGAAGTAAAGATGACTTATCCACTGACCTAATAAAAAATTGTAAGATTAAACGAGTACTTACCAAATATGAAGTTTTATCGTAATTTCACGAACATTTAACGACGTCACAGTGGTGCACAATGAGACGCTCTACTACCATTCCACCATCAGTCCATTTAGAGAGTAGGTTTTAGGAAGCAGCCACCAACTACCGCTGAGAGCCTATGCCACAAAGTGAGCTCAGTGAATAGATAGGGCAGGGCAGGGAGGGAGGGCATTGTGCACCACTGTGACGTCGTTAAATGTTCGTGAAATTACGATCAAACTTCATACTTGGTAAGTACCGTATTTTATGGCTTACAAGACGCACTTTTTTTCCCTAAAAAATAGCATGTAAAATACTTGTGCGTCTTCCAAGACGAATGTTGTTGTATTGGCTCGCCCGATAGGGACGTGGATTTGTATGATGTCATTACATTATGAGGTTAACTTAAGTAACTATTCAATTGAGCCTTTTATATGATATAACCTCAGTACTTACTTGTTACAAGTATTTCCAATACCATAAACCTTTCTGGAGCCAAGCCACAAGCCCCATCCAGCAGTGATGAGTTCTTTGGGTTTGACAATGAATGAAATTTCTTTGACTAATATTTTTACGTACATATTTTAAAATTTTTTGAATTCACTTTTATGAAAATAAAACCACCCTTGGACAATGAAAGATGTATAGTATATTTACTAACCACCAGCTAGTATCGCCATACGGACAAGATTGGACGAGTGATGAATGTAAACAAACTCTTATGTCGGAGACTGTTGTGGTACCACAGCCTACGCGGCCCCAACAAATCCCCAACCAACGGTAGTTGTAATTACCTAGTTGTACATTTGTGGTGAGTGCTCCAGCAAACTTGTGGTGAGTGTTGAGACAGTAGATAGTTTAAGAAAAGGTTACATAAATTCATGGATATGGTGAAGCTGTTTTTATGTGAATGACTTAATTTTTTTTTTCTCAAAATTTCTCTCCAATATTAGGGGGCATCTTTCAAGATGCAGCGTCATGTAAGCCATAAAATACGGTACTCGTTTAATCTTACAATTTCACGTCACAATATTTAACTGACGTCACAGCGGTACCCAATGAGAGCTTTAGACAGGTTCCTAAAACCTACCAAATCACACAAAATTCAGAAAAAGGTAGCCAGTATGGAGCTGTGGAAAAGAAAATCCATAGGAACAAAGTAAAGCACAACACTGTAATTCAGAAAATAGAAAACATTAACAATTATCAAAAATATAGTGACAGTCCCATAGGAACATGGAAAGAAAAATCACCCATCACCCATACCAAAAATGGGGTCAAAGAATCCTCACATTAAACCCTGAGCAGAGGAAAAGGCCAAACATTATATGACAAAACTGCGCTCGCAAACTGTCCATGCTGAGCGATGGGCTTCCAGTAGTGTTGCGTAAAGGTCGACTCCTGGTGGAGACAATCGTGAATAACGGCAAAACCAGGGGCGCCTTGCTGGACGATGCAAATCTAGTCGAATGGGGAGAAAATATAATAAGATCAATGCCAGCAGCCCCCATCACATCTCTCACCCAACGACGCAAAGTATCACGAGAGGCCAACCGTAATGGAAGTCGTGTCGTCAAGAAAAACACCGTAAGTGTCCCTCGGATGGTCGTTGTCCCATCAAAATAATGCTCAATGGTGTGCACAACGCATAAGCAGTTGTCATGTGGGTAAGCCTCATAGCCCAGCCTTGACAGAAGGACCCCAGGACGGGAAGTTTTCACCAGATCGCCAATCCCAAAAACAACCTGAGTCTCAGAGACAAACAAATTTCTTGTGTCCAACAAATGCAAGGTCTGGCCATGTTGGCCAGTCAACAAGAACAAAAGAACAACCAATTTTATGGATAACCGAGGAAAGGACAAATCCTCCGTGGGACCCAGACTGCAGATATTAATCCAGAACTAGCTGAGGATCCCAAGTCATGCAGGAGCGGGGAAAAGACGGTCTCTCCAGGAAGACTGCCCTCATGAAACGGGAAACTAAAGGATGTTGTCCCGCAGGACGTCCATCAAAAGTAGCAACTGCAGAGATGCCAGATCGGATAGTGTTCATAGAGCTGTACCTGCGGCCTGTCCCCCGTTTAAATTCTGACAAAAGATAGTCCAGAAGGACATTCACAGGTGGTTGAAACGGATCCACTTCCCTGCCGAGGCAAAATGACAGCCAGCTGTTGATACGCGGCCCATATTGAGCCTTAGTGCTAGATCTCCAGGACCGAAGGAAAAACTGGGCAACCTCTGTCGAAAGGCCTCGACGTGTGAACGCTGCCCAGAGAGCACCATCACTGTCAAGACCAATCCCCGAGCCCAAGGGTGTGCAAGAGTTAGCTGTTGCGGAAAAAGCAGAGGACAGCGTGGAAGCAAGACTGGATTGGCTGCCAATATTTGAAGGGCCGCCGGAAACCCGGCCACAGTGGGAGAATCATCAGCGCCATTGCCCCATAGTCCTGCAGTTTCTGGAGAGCCCTGGATATCACACTGAAAGGTGGAAAGCATATAAACTCTTTCCACCCCAATCCAAAGTAAAGGCATTAATGCACATAGCAGATGGGTCTGGCCTCCAAGAAACATAGTCAGGAAACTGAGCATTTATCTGTGTGGCAAAAAGATTGATATCAGGAGTATAAAAATGCTGACAAACCATCCTGAAAATACACGGCTGTAACATCCTCCCACCATCCATCCTACTGACTCTAGACTCTGTGTCTGCTGTCACATTGTATAAACCCTGTACATGCTGTGCCAACAAAGTATTATCCCTAGAAGCAGCCCACTCAAAAAACTGTTCTGTAAAAGCATGAAGCGTAGGTCGTGTGCTACCACAACGATCAATACATGCAACTGCATTGGTGTTATCAGAGCGAAGCCTAATATGAGAGCCATTCTTATCCCGACAAAGTGACTGCAAGCCCAACAGAATGGCCCTTAACTCCAAAGAGTTTAAATGATCCAGCTCCTTGTGGGCCCAGTGACCTCCAGTTGTAAAGTGCCCCATCAAAACACCCCAGCCAGTCAGGCAGACATCCGTAAACAGCTAACATGTTGGAGAAGAAGAGTGAAGCAGCCTCTCCTGAAAAACTACATTAGTCACCCACCAAGTGACTAATTCCCGGGCATGAGCATCTAAAACAACGCGGGAACAATAATCGCCATAGGACCGAGAGAGATCCCTGTTATGAATAATCTCCAGGTACCTGTAACGGAGAGGAGCTAACTCTACAGCAGGGCCAGAAGCCATCGCTAAACCAATAAAAGAGGACAAGTCTTGTAAGGTGATATCCCTGTTGAGGAGGAGCAAACCGTTTTCCTTGATGCGCTCCCTCCTACAGGAAGGCAAAGTCAAGGAAACAGAGTCAAGAACCACACCAAGGAATGTAACCCTCTGGGTAGGCTCCAGGACCGACTCCTGCACATTGATGGTGAGACCCAGAGAATGAAAGAAGTGCAAGGCATAGCCCACTTGAGTCTGCAAGGCCTCTACTGATGAAGCAATAAAAAGACAGTCATCTAAATAACAAACCACAACCATTCCAAGGGACCGAAGGTGGGAGAGGACAGGTTTCAGTAACTTTGTAAAGATGCGAGGAGCAGAAGATAACCCCTGAGGAAGACAAGTAAATCTAAAAGTGCGGCCCTTCCACCAAAACTGAAGCCACTTCCTATCCTCAGGCCTAACATAAACTGAATAATAGGCATCCTTGAAATCAACTGTAACAAAAAAACAGTTAGGGAGGATTAAAGGAATCACATCCTTCAGAGTGTCCATCTTAAAAAGAATATAAGGCACATGAACATTAAGGTCCATCAAGTTTAGGATAACCCTCGCCGGCCCGAACCGGCTATATGATAGGAAACAAAACCGTGATCTTCAGGTAAACAAAGCTCCACTATTGACTGTTTGAGGAACTGACATAAGGCATTGTTCAGGATCTGATCATCCGCCCGAGACAGGGTGAGAGGACGTGGAGGCACAGTCTGAAAAGGTATGGACACAAATTCTAGATATTTTCCCTTCACCACATCATGAATCCAAGGATCCAGCATGAGGCCCCCACAGTAGATTAGCAGAGAAAATCTTACACCGTCTAAAGTTATCATGTGTATTAACTAAAGGAGGAAACCTGGAACTCACTGGAGAGGTTACTGCAGCTTCAGCCCATGCATCCCCCTCCCCTGGGGAGGCTGCTGGCCTAAAAAAGGCCGGGACTGGAAACGGGGCCGGGACTAGAAGTAGCACTTGCCAAGGTACTAATATGACAAGAAAGCAACAGCTGCTTCCATTCCTAGGTCAGGTCACTTTGGGAATCACTTTTGAGTGTATCTAACACATCACTTTCCCTCACTAGCACAAGTTACTTGGGTGTTATTACAGTGTTACACCCGTCTCATTATGAAGATCACCTAGGTGTTAAAGGGTGTGTTTTGCACATATAACACACTCATCTATTGCTTTACTGTCACAATGACTTCGTTCATCGGATGTAAATTGTTACTTACTTGTTACTTGTTGTCGTTATTTAACAGGTCCCACTCAGCCAATGGCGCTCTGCAGGACCGTTCACGTATAATTTTATCAAAGAGCATATGAATCACGAATAGTCATGTCATCAAGGCTGTAGCACTCAGAGAATTAGTATATCTTTATTGTGTTAACAACTGACCACGGAGGCCGACCTAACCCTCACCGTTAGGTTAAATTTTTATAGGTTAGGTTAAGTTAAATAAAAAGTGATGTTGGAAAGTCTGAACCAAGCAACACAAGAACAATGTCGGGCTCGGCGGGTGTAACACTGTAAATTTACCATTATTTTCATGTTTATATTTGTTATTTGTATAACGTTCAAGTTTTAGTCATTGTGCAGGATGGTAGAACACATCTCAGTGACCGGCTAGGTGACAGCAAAGATGGTCTGGATGGAAGCATGGCACTCCTCAAAGTGGCACTGTACCCAAGTGTCTCTGTAATGGCACTGACGAGGCGTGGTGGTGGGAAAGAGGTTAATGAGCCCCAGCACTGTGTTGGGAGTGCCACCGTAATGATGTTGCAGAGTGCCATCGTAATGGTGCAGCAGTGTCACCGTAATAGTGCAGCAGTAATGGACACAGATAAATACTAAGTTACTAACACCCTCTCCAGGCACGGAAGAGCGCTCGACTGACTTGAGGGCCAGACACGTGAAGGCGGTGAAGCGCAAGGTGGAGGAGGGAGTGTGAAAATATCTACCAATGACCGACTCCTCTTAGCAGACTTATCTAAGTCGTCCTTCTCCAAGCTCCCACGCTTCTTGCTAACCGAGGACGAAGAAGAGGGACGCCTCACGCCTCAGTGGCGACGTTAAACTGCGCAACCAGAGAGACAGAGAGGGTCAGATAAACACCATATGTTGTCTCCTTAGGGCAGTAGGAACTAACCCACAGCTCCAAACTGCATAGTAAATAATACATATGGCAGTAAATGTATCCGTAGATCCAGATATCTTTCACCCACAGTCAACTTAGGACTGTATAGGAGAAAGCTTCCCAGGCAAACTTCAACCAGGGAGAAGCGAAACAGCATGTTGACTGTGGGGAGGTAGAATGTGAACTGATGGTGGAATGGTAGTAGAGTGTCTCATTGGGTACCGCTGTGAAATCAGTTAAATATTGTGACGTCAAATTAAGGTTATTTTCTATTTGACAAACTTATAGTGCTTTGTACAAAATGCTTGCAAACTTTTTCTGTAGAGAACTTGGGAAAACGGCACAATAATACTATCCATTTATATACCTAGCAAATATCCTCCTTAAAAGCTGGTAGCCAAGACAAGGCATATAGGAGAGATATTACTTTCTTCTCCCCCGACTGTGGCCTGTCTTTTCAGAGGAGAGAAAACAAGAGGAGGGGCTTTCCAGACCCCTCGCTCCATCTCTTTCAGTTGCTTTTTACAACACGCAGGGAATACAGTGATAGTATTTGTACAGAGCACGACTGTCCAACTATCATTACAGTGATTCCTTTACAGAATCACAGGTTAAATCCTCATATTCTTCACACTCGTTCAACAGTTAAACACCTTGTTATCGTTAGGGTAGGCACAATTATATGAGGGAGATGATGGAAAAACTCGTGACGTCACTGAAAGTGAGCAGTATATATACAGGTCTGGACTGGAGCTCAGTCACTAGTGTTCTAGACTCTGCTCCAGACAGCTCCCGAGAAGATCAGCACACGACTGTCTTCTCTCGTCAGGCTTCTGACTGAATGCCGAATGCTGCTGGAGTAATCTGGCCTGTAAGCTGTGGACGACAGGACAAGGACAGAGTGACACGCAAACATTATTGCCGTGAGTGTATTTTGGCTACTTTTCCATCAGTTCCCCTCACGTAAATTAGGTAGGGTTTAGCTAGTAATATTTTCATTTGTATCTACAGGTTGAATATGTTTCTTTATGTTTGTGCACTTTCTAAATTGTCGTGAGTGGTAGGATAAGTTGTTTGTAAGAGCACCACCACGGATATAGCAAGTGCGTTTCTTATTTTATTACTAATTAAAGTCTGTTCATTTGTCGATTTTATTCTTTTCTTTTCTTTTCTTTTCTCTCATCGGCCCCAGGGAAAGGACCTAATAGTAGTGATAGTAGTGGTAGTGGTGGTAGTGGTGACAGTGTCGATACCCAAGTGGTGTCGTGGTGGCAGCAGAGACAGATTAGACAAGCATAGAAAGTAACATAGACCCTCGGTACAGTGGTGGCAGCGGTGTAGATGTGAATTATGCATCAGCCCACGTTGTCCGGAGGACGCTACGCAGTGCTAGTCAGGTAGGCAGTTAGCCCCCCCTCCAATAAATTTTTTGTTAGTCTCTTACAGAGTAGTGATTAGTGATTGGTGATTAGGATATTTACGTAGTGTTAATAGTGATACACTGTGTTCTTTTTTTTAAGTGTTAGTGATAGTGTTAGTCCTGATGCGCTCAAAGTCTTCTCTGCGGGCACGGGACCCCAGATCGTTAATTGAGTCGCGGTCTTCGGATCACCGAGCGCCCTTTCCCCCATCGCACCAGCGTGGGTGCTGTTTGATCAATTTAAAAGGGGTGTAGATATGTTTTTGTTGTTCGTATTTTTTTTAAACTTTTGATAATGGTGATTAAAATCAGATTTACGGGTTAGAGTTGAAAGAAAGGAAGAGGATTGATTTTCTTAGGTTATGTGGATTCACCCCCCCCCTCATTAAAGAGTAATTATGACTTCTAACGTGGAATCCTTTACTAGTCCAAACAGAAGAAAGATAACACCTTGCTCGATTTGTTGGTGGTGCCCACGGTAATGAAACTGAAACCCCATACTATGTTTTTTTTTCATTTAAACGTCAGATGAGTGTGACACGGTAGTTAGGGATATTAGCTTGTACGTGGGGGCGACTATGGGGGTGTCAAGTACACACTCCTCCACGCTCCGCCAAGCTAACAATGAGAACACTTTGAGGGTTGACGAGGCAGTCACTACTACAACCACAACTACAACCACCATCTCATTGTCAACGGCGACACAATCCACCGTGCTGCGGACAAGTTAACACGAGTTGTGGGTGATGGAGGTTCTATAGTCGACATGAGTGAGATCATGTTGCCTTCCGAGGATGAGGATTACAGGGAGGAACCACACAGAGCCCGAAGGCCTGTGAGGAATTCCTAGAGAAGTGTTGAGAGGGAGAGATGGTAGTAAGTAGACCCCTGGGTGGTGGTTAAAGGAACCTGGTTACTGCCTATAAAAACTCTTTTGCAGCGGCGAGAAGATGCCAAGCTGGTAAACTGGTCCCGCAGCTGAAGCAGAGATCACCGCAGTCCTGGGGGCTCTGTAGTGCCCAGGTAAAGGACTGGAAGTTCACCCCCCATGGATGAAGGCTTTGGTGAGACCCCGTCGAGGATCACCACCCTGCTTAGTTTGCCAGGACTGGTTGGGAGTTGGGTTCACCGGTTCCGACCAGGAGGTCGGGTCACGTCTGACCCGGAGTCTTGCCAAGACGGATGAGAGTAAAGGAAGAGAGAAAAGGAGTGTGGAAACGTGGACACCCGAAAATACAGAAGAAGACCGGTTCCGTCGAATGTTGACTATTGTAAACCTTCATGATCTTACAAGTGTGAGAATACGAGGATTTAATTTTTTTTTAAAGAGGAAAGCCGTGTACAGAGCGCGACTGTCCAACTATCATTACGGTGATTCCTTTACAGAATCACAGGTTAAATCCTCATATTCTTCACACTCGTTCAACAGTTTAACACCTTGTTATCTTTAGGATAGGCACAATTATATGAGGGGGATGATGGGAAAACTCGTGACGTCACTGAAAGTGAGCGGTATATATACAGGCCTGGACTGGAGCTCAGTCACTAGTGTTCTAGACTCCGCTCCAGACAGCTCCCGAGAGGATCAGCACACAACTGTCTTCTCTCGTCAGGCTTCTGACTGAGTGCCGAATGCTGCCGGAGTAATCTGGCCTGTAAGCTGTGGATGACAGGGCAAGGACAGAGTGACATGCAAACATTATTGCCTTGAGTGTATTTTGGCTACTTTTCCATCAGTTCCCCTCACGTAAATTAGGTAGGGTTTAGCTAGTAATATTTTCATTTGTATTTATAGGTTGAATATGTTTCTTTATGTTTGTGCACTTTTTAAATTGTCGTGAGTGGTAGGATAAGTTGTTTGTAAGAGCACCACCACGGATATAGCAAGTGCGTTTCTTATTTTATTACTAATTAAAGTCTGTTCATTTGTCAATTTTATTCTTTTCTTTTCTTTTCTCTCATCGGCCCCAGGGAAAGGACCTAATAGTAGTAATAGTGATAGTGGTGGTAGTGGTGACAGTGTCAATGCCCAAGTGGTGTCGTGGTGGCAGCAAAGACAGATTAGACAAGCATAGAAAGTAACATAGACCCTCGGTACATATTCTTGCAGCCCTCACCACAATAAACTAATTCACAAAAAAGATATATCAAAGATCTTGAAAAGTAACAGCCAATAAGTTTATTGTCTGCAGTATACAAACTTTGTACAAAAGTTCTCACGAATAGGATTAGTGTAACACTTATTTTGTTAATTGAAAGAGCAAACAGGATTCCAGAGAGGTTATTCAACACCTGACCACATCCATGGAATTAATCAAGTACAGTAAGAACGGTCATCTCGCGCATAATTGGTACTGGACTATTGGCCGCGAGATGAAAACCCGCGAGATGAACGATATTGAAATACATGTAAATAGTATAATTGGTTCTTAGGTATGGTACATAAGCTTCTTATAACTCCCATTAACCCTCCAAGAATACAAAATATTTTGCCGAAAATTCACACATACAAGGTTATGCATAATCTGTATGATAATAAACAAGATTGAACACTTTCTGACTATTAATAAAGGTTCAAATATTATTCTACTTACGTTATGAGAGTCTGTGACTGGCTTGAGTAGCCTGGCAGTGGTGGGGAGTGGTGGCTACTGGTTACTCGCTCTCTCCTCCACCATTTGCGCATCACCACCACCACCAGCACTGCGTGCAACCATTTCTTTCTTTTCCTTGAGTGTATATTTTCTGAGCTGCATCC
Source organism: Cancer borealis (assembly GCA_036785275.1). Lineage (NCBI taxonomy): Eukaryota > Metazoa > Arthropoda > Malacostraca > Decapoda > Cancridae > Cancer > Cancer borealis. The sequence goes on along the minus strand of JAXIVD010000913.1, from coordinate 39,201 downwards.
CCCTTGCGATAATCACGCTTCTCTCGTCCACCACGTTTTTCACCAGTTTCCACCACTACCACTCATAGAACTCATGTTCCTTGATATTACAGTGTATTGTACTTCCACTAGAACGTTTTCACTAGAACACCGAAAGTAAATATGCTCCACAGCACAACAAAATAGCAATATTGTTGTTGACCCAGCTCCTGCCATGACACAACCGACCCAAACCAACCATTCAACTGGCGCGCTGACCTATGTGCATGCGTGAGATATTCGTTTGGCACCGCTAGATGGCAGAAGGCGGAAAATTTGAAATAGACGCGAGATGTTAAATTCGCGAGACTATATTACGCGAGATGACCGTTCTTACTGTAGTTAAAAAATAAGCAAAACACACTAAGCTGCACTGCATGGCTTTCGCAGACTTAGAAAATGCCTTCAACTTGATGGAAACCTTTGCAGTTATGAGAGCACTCAGGAAACATGGGGTAGAGGTAATATATGCCAAGGTATTAAGACATCTATATGGGAAACACTGCCACTATAGAGCTACATAAGCTCAGCGAGAAAGTACCTATAAGGATAGGGGTCAGATAAAGCAACACTACTTCCAAATTGTTCACAGCAGTATTAGGGAAATTTTATAAAAAATTAAAAAAAAGAATTAGAATGGGAAGAGGCAGGAATGAAGATAAATGGAGAAATCTCAATAATCTCAAGCTTGCTAATGATATTGTTCTCATGAACTAATCCATGGACGAACTAAAGCAAATGATTTAGCAAATGCACAAAATGTAAAAAAAAGTAGGTCTTAAGATGAACATGAAGAAAACAAAGGTGATGTTCAAAAATTACAGATCAAACCATGAAATAAAAGAAGAGGATAAAGTAATAGAATGTGTTAACAAATATACATATTTAGGACAAAATCAGTGCAAATACAATCATGAAGAAAAAAAAATGAAAAAAAGAATAGGGCTAGGATGGAGTGCTTTTAGTAGACATAATGCTATAAAAAATAATGCCATGATTGCAAAAGAGAAGGGCTTATAATCAGTGTATCTTGCCAGTACTAACATCTATCTATTTATATACAAGGCTGTTGTAGTGACACCCACATACACGCCATACCCACACCCAAAGGCTGAGCCTATAATTACATATAATTACTTCCCTAGGGAGTGCGGTTGAGGTCCAGATTAACTTGACCTCACACCACCTGTCACCTCCCCTCACATGACCACCAGGTCTGCGACATCCAATATAAGCCACCAACATACACATCACCATGTCAGTCTACCTCACCAACACCACTAGCTCACGTCTAGGGCTCACCTCACGCATCACTCACCATCTCCGAGCCTCTGTATACTGTATGACTACTCGTGTGTAATAAATTACCAAAGCCAAGCCTGGGTGTTGTTCCACCGTTCACTACATTTGATGACTTCCGGAGTGACAAAACTGAACAATGGAACAACACCGCCGCTACCTCTTGCAGCACTACCGCTGCTACATGTCGCCAGCCTCCACGCCAATACAATCGCCTCTGCCATGGCTCAGCGCGCCGTACCTGCCCACAGTCTACAAGCCACGCATCATCAACTCCCACGCCTAACCTGCAGTCCTGCACCACGGCCGCCTGCAGCCCTGCACCACCACAGCTACGAGGCACTCGTCCACGCATCTCAACATGCCGCCACGGTTAGTCTTCACCATTGTGTGACCCTGTTCCTCTCGCTGCCCCTTGCCCACGCTGCCTGCCAGGAGCCCTACCTCCTGCAACCCTCTCGCTGCTCCTCGCCTACGCTGCCCGCCAGGAGCCCTGCCTCCTGCAGCCCTGCCACTGCTCCTCGCCCACGCTGCCCGCCCGGATCCCTGCCTCCTGCAGCCCTCCCACTGCTTCTCGCCCAGGGGCGTATATTCAGGGTGTGCTAGGTGTACGCCGCACACCCTCAGCCAGAGAGAGATATGCATGATAGTTATAAATAAATTCAGCAGTAAGTGGGAAACGATATTTTTCTTATTGTTTTTAGCCCTGTTATAATATTTTATATTATAGGTGTTCTGTAGAATCACTGCACACCCAATAATCAATTGTATCATTATGTAGCATAGCGCGTATGGTGGAGTGGGAGGGCAGACTGTTGAAAATATGGAGTTGGGTGTGCGGCTCTACAAATCCACACTGCTTGCGTTCGTTTTTGGTGCTGAAATTTTATATTGGCTAGAAGGTATAAAGTGTCTTTGCCATTCATTATATGAGCATAATTAAGACTTGCAGGAATTATAATATAGTATCTATTATGACACCAAATGTTATTAAGTCACTCAATCAGAAATAAAGATTGAGTGCAACCTAAGTCATGGACTCTCTTACCCATGAAACAACAGAAGTAAGTTGAGTTGCCAAGTAACCCAGGTTATACTAACTCAGTTTCATTGACGCCAGTATCGGGGGAGCACGTGCATTTCCCTTGACTAGATAAATGTTGTGAATTGTGAGTATATTGTAATTATTATTGTGTTGTGGTGTGTTTGCATCTTAATGATGGCATTACCATGGCGATGAAAAAAGAGGGGAGATGGGAGTGAATGTGACATTCACTCCCATTTGCCAGCGGAGGGATACGAGAGAGGCAGCCTCCTGCTGCTACGCTGGTATTCTTTAAAAAATCTTTCCCTTGAAAAGCGGCTACGCTGGTATAGACAATATTTGTGGTTACGTGACTGGTATTAAAGTGGCTCATATAACTGTGGTGTCATAGTGGCTGATATGACAGTGTTACAGGGGGTGGACACATGTTGTGGTGTTGTAGTGTTGTGATAACCTGTGACTGTGGCCGTGGTAGAGTCTCCGTGAGTTGTGACAGTGACCTTGAGGACTGCTGTGAGGTGCCAGGTGCTACATTATTACACCACCAGGGAAACGTGTTGATGGGAGTCATATGAGGCTGAGTGGCCTCAGTTTGCTCTTCATAGAAAAGAACTTGCTAACTAAAGTTAAACAGAGAGGCTCTTTCTATGATGAAGTTATGAACAAGTTCATATCAAAAACACGAAGAATAGAATAGAATTATAAGTAATCAGGTATGTCAACCACTCAACTGTGTAATTTAGGTGGTAAGCTTAGCTAATCAAAATGAATAAATTTAAAATTACAAGGGTGGAAGTCGAGAGTATCCACTGAATTATAGACCAGTGTCCTTGACGAGTGTAGTAGGAAAAATATGAGAAGATTATAAAGAATACTTGGATGAAATATCTGGAGAGAAATGATGTGTTGACAAGATGCCAGTTCAGATTCAGGAGAGGGAGGTCATGTTCCTCAAATTTGTTGTCTTTTTATCCAAGGGTCATAGATGTTGTACAAGAGAGAGATGGTTGGATGGATGGGGTCTACCTGGATTTGAAGAAGGCCTTTGACAAGGTACCACATAAGAGACTGTTATGGAAGATAGGGAGGTATGGAGGAATTGGAGGACGATTGTTGGAATGGATGGATTAGAATATCTTCATGAGAGGGAAATGAGAACGGTAATAAGGAATAATAATTTTTTCCTGGTTGAAAGTTACTAGTGGAGTACCCCAAGGGTCAGTGCTGGGATCGATCATGTTTGGTATATACATAAATGACATGGTTGAATGAGTTGACAGTCATATCAACTTGTTTGCCGATGACGCCAAATTGGTGAGGAAAGTGCAGAATGTGAGAGATTGTGAGAAATTGCAAGAGGACCTTGATAAGATTGGTAGATGGAGTGAAAAGTGGCAAATGGAATTTAATTTGAGTAAGTGCAAAGTCATAGAATTTGGCAAAAGCAAACGGAGAGTGAACTATAATTACAAAATGGAAAATGTTAGTTTGAAAAAGTCGAAGGAGGAGGTGGATTTGGGGTTGACTATTACGCGGAGTTTAATCCCGGATAGACATATAGATAAAATTACAGGAGAAGTGAGTAGTCTGCTAAGGAGAATCAAAATGGCTTTTTCGTACTTGGATGCCGATGTGATGAGAAAACTGATTACCGCTATGATTAGACCGAGATTGGAGTATGCGGCGATTGTATGGTCCCGTCACACAAAGAAAAATAGTAGAAAATTGGAGAGGGTGCAAAGGGCAGCCACCAAGATGGTACCGGAATTGAGAGAGTTGACATATGAAGAAATATTGAGGAAAATGGAACTTTCTACGTTTGAGAGTAGGAGAGAAAGAGGGGACTTGATAGGAGTTTATAAAATGGTGAACAACCTGGATAGAATTTATGGAGAGTTGTTAAATCTGGAAGCCAGAAGTACAAGGGACATGGAAAGAGGCTGAAGAAGGAGCGTTGTATCAGGGACGTCAAGAAGTACAGTTTTCCGCACAGAGTGGTCGACACCTGGAATGAATTAAGTAGAGATATTGTAAACGCCACCAGTGTACACAGCTTTAAAGCTAAGTTGGATAAAGTAAGATATAAAGACGGGACAATATGAGATTTCTCCCCTCCCGTAAACCACAACTAGGTAAATACAACTAGGTAAATACACACACACATCAGTAATTATATATATGTTAGTTATGGACAGAATCACTGTTCAGCACACCCAGTGACAGAAACCACCATACGCCACTGTCCTCGCCCACGCTGCCCGCCAGGAGCCCTGCCTCCTGTAGCCCTGCCTCCTGTAGCCCTGCCGCTGCTCCTCGCCCACGCTGCCCGCCAGGAACCCTGCCTCCTGCATCCCTGCCACTGCTCCTCGCCCACGCTGCCCGCCAGGAGCCCTGCCTCCTGCAGCCCTCCCGCTGCTCCTCGCCCATGCTGCCCGCCAGGAGCCCTGCCTCCTGCATCCCTCCCGCTGCTCCTCACCCACGCTACCCGCCAGGAGCCCTGCCTCCTGCAGCCCTCCTGCTGCTCCTCGCCCACGCTGCCCGCCAGGAGCCCTGCCTCCTGTAGCCCTGCCGCTGCTCCTCGCCCATGCTGCCCGCCAGGAGCCCTGCCGCTGCTCCTCGGCCACGCTGCCCGCCCGGAGCCCTGCCTCCTGCAGCCATGCTGCTGCTCCTCGCCCAGCTGCCCGCCAGGAGCCCTGCCTCCTGCAGCCCTGCCGCTGCTCCTCGCCCACACTGCCCACCTGGAGCCCTGCCTCCTGCAGCCCTCCCGCTGCTCTTCGCCCACGCTGCCCGCCAGGAGCCCTGCCTCCTGCAGCCCTCCCGCTGCTCCTCATCCACGCTGCCCGCCAGGAGCCCTGCCTCCTGCAGCCCTCCCGCTGCTCCTCGCCCACACTACCCGCCAGGAGCCCTGCCACCTGCAGCCCTCCCGCTGCTCCTCGCCCACGCTGCCCGTCAGGAGCCCTGCCTTCTGCAGCCCTCCCGCTGCTCCTCGCCCACACTGCCCTCCAGGAGCCCTGCCTCCTGCAGCCTGCCGCTGCTCCTCGCCCACGCTGCCCGCCAGGAGCCCTGCCTCCTGCAGCCCTTCCGCTGCTCCTTGCCCATGCTGCCCGCCCGGAGCCCTGTCTCCTGCAGCCCTCCCGCTGCTCCTCGCCCACACTGCCCACCCAGAGCCATCCTCAAACCCTCATATGCGTTATGTAGCTGTACCTGTGTTGTCACTGCTCCTCATGCATCCCCCAGGAGCCTCGCATCTCAGCCCTGCCACACATGCCTACTGCAATCACCTGCAGTGCTGTCGCTGCTCCTGCCCCTACCTCTCCACTGCCCCACCCTGCACGCCCCCTGCACCGCTGTAGCCCACAGAGCCTTGCATCCTTGCAGTCCCAGGATTTCTACAGCCCCCTGCAGCGCTAACACCCCACAGTGCTCGCAGCCAGCAGTGGGAGTCAAGCCTTGGGGCTCCCCTCACAGATCACTCACCATCTCCGAGCCTCTGTATACTATATGACTACTCGTGTGTAATAAACTATCAAAGCTAAGCCTCAGTGTTGTTCCATTCCTTATGTAGCACCACAGTTCGCTACACTGTTATCTTCCTTACAGAGTGTAGCCAAGACAATATATGCATACACACACCCATACACATTCACTCGTCTCATTTAGTCCTTAAACCCGCCCAACACAGCACATCAGGTCATTCACGTAAATGGGGCCATGATAAGGATCTGAAACATGGAGCTTTACAAATGTCTTGGAAAGAAAACCTTAGAGTGTCCAAATAGGAATGGAAAGAATATACTCGGCATAACATAGAGAGATAAGAAAAGCATCATGGATCAGGGAGCAGACCAAAGTTGAAGACATTTCTTTCCAATTAAAATAAAAAAGTGGACAGGGATAAGACGTCATGTGCTAAACATGTTATATATGGACAACTAGAGTAACAGAATGGCAACCCAGGGGTGATAAGAGAAGGAAGGGCAGGCAGAAAACTAGATGAAGACATAAATTAGGTAGTTTTCCTGCAGTGGCCTAGAATAGATGAGCAGCCGATAGATGAGTGGAGAAGGTTGGGACTTGAGAGAGGTCTTTGACCTGCAATGGACTCTAGGAGATTGATGGTGATGATGATGACGAGTGATGATGATGATGATGATGATGATGATGATGATGAAGATGATGATAATGACTTCCTTGACATATTTCTTAATAAATATGAGCTGCATATACTTTTATTTTTGTTTTAGTAAAGTAATAGGAACTTACCACATTTTCCAAGGCATCAATTACTGGTTTCCTAGAAGAAAAAATAAATAAATAAATAAACATACATGAAATAAGTAAAACCTAAAAGTCTGATAGCTTACCAAAAGTTTTATTTACTTTAATTCTGCAATTCAAAATAAACGTGCAAGCCAGAAGCTTGACCCTTTTTTAGCAGTATCTGCATATAGATGTCAAGAAAGTGGAACAACCTGTTAACAGATTTACATACATAGAAGTGCATTGGAGATTTACTATACACAAACGTCCTTAACAAACATGAGTTAATGGAAATAAAATGTTTGTTAATATCTCATTCACAAATAGTGATGGAGGATCCTGCCTCTGAAGATCTGTTTGTAATAAAAAAAATACTTGATATTCTAAAGAATGTCATGACAACTAACGTCAACAATCTATCACTCTATTGCCAAAATACATCACAAGCAAAACACTAATATTACATAAACTATTCAAAACTTGCATTAGTAATGACAAACAACAATGTGAGCACTTTTCCCAAGGTGAGAGAATAATAATAATAATAATATAAATAATTATTATAGTAAAAATAACAACAATAATAATAATAAGACGAAAAGAGAAAAAATATCTCAAGTTCACTATTTCTAAACAAGGCTTTCTATAATAAGTCCCCCGAAAAAGAGTATCTATTATAGTGTTGTCAAGAAGTGAGTTGTCAGATGCATTTTAATATCAAGATTCATAAAATGACAATGAATCTAATAATTAATTACATGTTTCAAGTGTAAAAGAATGTAAATAACAAAAAGTCAAATTAATACATAAGGATAAAAACTAATATATTATGCATAAAATTAATTTTCTTACTGTTCTCTCTTCAATGTAAATGATTGGTGCTCTTCTGATGAAGATGGAATTATATTCTTCCTTCTATATTTCCGCAGGAGTTTCATCAATTGGGATGTTTTGCCTAAAAAGAGCATTTCATTAATAACACAAAGATACTACAGTATTTTTTTTTCTATCACTATTGCAGTTGGAAATATGTCTAGAAGCCAAAAAGGTAACTGAACTACCAGATGGTTTCATACCTAATGATGCATTGTTCCATTGAGAAAGCAAGAACCATTAAAACACTTGTCATACCTAACTACAGCACAAAAGATCAGCATTTCACAGATTTCCTTCAATGAGTCACTGTCATAGTCTTATTGATGACAACTTAACAGACCTCCAATGAGAATCTGGTGATTTCTGGCATCAAATGACATCAATGAAAACAACCTATATTTATTGAATATATGTCATGAGAAACTCTTTGGTATATCAGAAAAAACATGGAAGTGATCATCACTTCGTGGCCAACAAAAACTTTGAATTTTCATAATGGTTATATAAGATGATCCCAAGACTTCAGAATTTTCATTAAGCTTTGAATGTTTCTTTATACACTGACACACCTGTAGTAAGGAGAGCCGCAGGATCTTCATATTCACCATAACCATCATTATCATCATCAACGTCTTCCTCTACAGGGTTCAAGGCCAAATTTGATGTGGTGTCAGAAGTTTTGAAGGGAAAGCTGGAGGTATTGCTTGGTGACTTGCTGGATAATTGTACTCTTCCTAGCTCTGATGAGTTAAGATAAAATATGATAAGATAAGATAAGATAAGAAAAAATAAGGTAAGGTAAGATAAGGTAATGTAAGATGAAGGTTAAGGAGATTTGGATGCATAGCATAATAATCTATCAATCTATGTTTCTTTCCCATGAACTTTTTATTATCCGCAAGGAATACGGTGGTGGTATTATTGCAGCCCGTACCACAGGGCTAAGAAAGTGAAAGAAATTAAAAACAAGAGACACTAGAGCAGAGGTTCCCAATCTTTGCTATGCACTGCACCACAAGAAAACTTTTATTATGTTCTCGCACTTGCTACGATAGTAATATCTCATATGAAGATGAAGAAGCCAATTTATACTAAATTTGAGCAACAAATTTATTCAAGCTGATTTTTTAATGACATGAAAAGCAAGGAAATAAAAGAAAACTGTTTTAACAAACAATGTATAAACGTCAAACGGGGTGTGAGTGTATTTCGAAAATTGCCGAATCCAAGGTTTCACATCCCTTGAAATGTAAGGTAAGAAAGCTTATGAGAAAAAAACAGCAAAGATGATCACAAAGAATAAAGACAATCAAATATAACTCTTGACTTAATGAGGGAAAGGAATATACAGAATAAAACTAAATGAAGTTGAGGGAAAACTTGATATGGGACAGTGAAAAAAAAAAAAGTAAATTAAAAAATGTGGACATAATAGCAAAAAACAAAAAAAGAGCTTCCAAACACATTCAAAAAATAAAATTTTAGACAAAAAAATATTTCAATATATATGTATGTGTTATTGAATGCATGGATTAGGAAAATATATTATGCTTTTAATAAAGAACAGATTATTATCTATCTATCTATAATTTGATGCCTCTTCTTAAAAGCTCCACAGGGGTTTGTGCTTCTCCCTTTTCTCTCCCCACTTTCCAATTTCACTGGCAGTCTTCGTCTTGTACCTACTGCACCAATCATACTCATATATACTCTCTTAGTCATTTCACTTTCTGCTATTCTTTCTGTATGGCCAAACTACCATAAAGTACTACAGATAATGGCTAATTATGTCATGAATTTGTCTGATGAATGCAAAGAGGCAGGTAGAACAGAACACTGCTTTAGTACCAGATTTTAGAAAAGGAAATTATCAGGGCCTCAGACATTATTTCCAGGGTATAAATTGGGAGGGTATATGAGTAGGCAGAGAGGAGGATCAAAACATTGAGGTAGAATTGCATTATAATAACATAGTAAGGGAAATTCATACAGGGCAGGAACAGCATATACCTAAGAGGAGGATTAGGTCAAATAAAAATGATCCAAAATGGATGAATAGCAACATTAGAAGAGAAATTGGATTAAAAAGGGGACTCTATAGGAAAATTAAAAGGGGAGAAGTACAGGTAGTAGGGCAGTATAATGACCTAGCTAGGAAGGTTAAAAAGGATATTAGGACTGCAAAGAGGAATTATGAGGTTAAGATAGCTAGAGATGCCCAGCAGGATCCAAAGGGATTCTATCAGTTGTACAAGGCTAAAAGAAAGGAAAGAATAGGACCTCTTAAAGGAATGGATGGCAGCTTGATAGAAAATGGTGAGGATATTAGTAAGGAATTAAATAAATACTTCTTGTCTGTATTTTCTCAAGAAGAGTCGGGTAGGGAACTGGAGCCAGTACAGATCTTTAGGGGACAAGAGGATGATAAATTAAGTGAAATAGACATAAGTAGGGAAGTAGTTAGCAAGGAAATAGATAGACTTAAAAAGACTAAATGTCCAGGGCCGGACGACATTTTTCCGAGGATTCTTAGGGAATGTAGAGAAGAACTCGTTGATCCTACTGCAATGATTTTTAGAGAATCACTAGACACAGGAGTAGTTCCTAGGCTATGGAGGCAGGCAAATGTAGTTCCTATATTCAAGAAAGGAGATAAGGCAGAAAGTAGTAACTACCGCCCAATTAGTTTAACATCAGTGGTAGGCAAGATGTTAGAAGCTATCATAGCAAGAGCAATTAGGAAACATTTAGATGAACACAAGCTAATTAGACATAGTCAACATGGTTTTAGCAAGGGAAAGTCATGCCTCACAAATTTATTATCCTTCTATAGGAAAGTATTTGAAACAATAGATAAGGGGGACGAGTATGATATAGTTTATCTGGACTTCAGTAAAGCCTTTGACAGAGTACCCCATAGGAGACTATTAAGTAAAGTTAAGGCTCACGGCATAGGTGGGAAGGTACTAGAATGGATTAGGGGATGGCTTATTGGTAGGGAACAGAGGGTACAAATTAATGGGAAGAAATCAGAATGGGGTAATGTCACTAGTGGGGTACCACAGGGATCAGTACTAGGACCATTGTTATTCATAATTTATATAAATGACTTAGAGACGGGAATAAATAGTGATATCAGTAAATTTGCAGATGACACAAAGATAGGAAGACAGGTAAAGAATTTAGACGATGCTAGGATGCTGCAGGATGACTTAAATAGGCTGTACGAGTGGTCAGAGAAATGGCAGATGCAGTTTAATGTTAACAAGTGTAGCATTATGAGCGTAGGTAAAGGAAATAGGTCTGTAGACTACACATTAAATGACACTATCTTAGGAAGGTCATATAGTGTGAGGGATTTAGGAGTTCAAATAAGCAGTGACTTGCGTCCCAGGGAACAGTGTATTATAGTTAGAAATAGAGCCAACAAGATACTGGGATTTATTAGTAGGTGTGTGACAAATAGGAGTTCTGAGGTCATTCTGAGGTTGTATTTAGCGCTAGTTAGACCCCACCTAGATTATGCAGCTCAATTTTGGTCCCCTTATTATAGGAAGGATATAGGCTCCTTGGAGGCAGTTCAGAGAAGAATGACCAAGATGATTCAGGGGCTGAGAAATTTACCCTACAAAGATAGGTTAAAACGTCTTAATCTCCACTCCCTAGAGAGAAGGAGGGCAAGAGGGGATATGATTGAGGTTTTCAAATGGATAAAAGGAATTAATAAGGGAAACATTGATCAGGTTTTAGAATTTAGTACCCAGGATAGGATGCGTGGAAATGGGTACAAGCTAGAAAAACCTAGATTCAGGACAGACATAGGTAGATATTGGTTCACAAACAGAGTCGTGAACGATTGGAATAGGCTGGATAGACACGTAGTAAGTGCTGAGTCAATAGGTAGCTTTAAAAGACGGCTGGATGAGAGTATGGATAGGGATGACAGGTGGGATGGCTAAATATTGGATTATTCCAAGGGTGGGGGACAAGGAACTGCCTCGTATAGGTCATTAACTGGCCTCTTGCAGTCTCCTAATTTCTTATGTTCTTATGTTCTTATGAAATTCCAATCAAAGTAATTTTTTGGAAAGCTACTACAGTAGAATCTCCCATCTAACGAATAATTGGTGCAAAAAAAAAGGAACAATGAAACGAGAACAATGGGACATGGTTGAAGAATGGCACGGGACTGACGAAAGTGACCAGTGTTGCCAAAAAAAAAAAATTCAAAAAGTAGCCTAAATTTGCTTAAAAGAAATTTTTTTTTTTTTAGCAAATTTGCTAAAAAAAAAAAAAAATTTGCACTTGGTCTAAATTGTGTAGCCCAAAAAGTCGCAAGTAGCGGATTTCAATTATTAGTAGTAGATGGCATAATAAGATAGCCCAATCCGGTCCTTGTAGCCCAATCTGGCACACTGAAATCGACAAGGAGGGAGGGAGGGGGCTGGGGAGGGAGGGAGGGACGCCAGGTTTCAGCAAAAATTCATCACTCAGCGGGAAGTTTGAAATTCAATCCCGGGCGCCCGGAATAATTTCCGTTAGATATGAACTTTGGATCGTTAGATTGGAGGTTGAGTAGGGCTTCATAAGGGTAGTTAGATACGAATTCGTTAGATCCAAATGCGTTAGATGAGACTCCATTGTACAGACAAAAATCATTCTACCATTCAAATATATTAAAGTACAATCCGTGCAGAGAGGGAAGGGATAGTAGAGTCTCTCTGAACTTTATATGCCTTGTCTTGGCTACCCCTTTTTTAATGGGGATATAAGCCAGAGCATAGACTACACTATACTTGACTGGACACTCGAAATCGGACCTTTTGCAAACAGGCCTTACGGCAGATTTTTAGAAAAATCAAATAAAATACTTAGAATTAAGATAGAAACCTCAAATAAAAAGCAAACACCTCAGAGTGATGTAAAGAATATGTTTATGAGCAAAAAAAACAAATTAGTCAACATACGTCATCGGTGGGCGACAATTATTAAATCCTAAGAAACCAAGAAAAACACAAAATTTGCAATAATTTCCAGGAATATTGGAATTTCAATCTGAAAACACTTACATGCATAGCCCATGTAGTCTATATTAATATGCAATATCATAGAATACACCATACGTGACTGTGCACTCGAAATCGGGTCTTTCGCAAATGTGTTGAGGCGATTTTTTGTTTGTTTTATTTGAATAAAATACTTAAAATCATCATAGAAACCTCAAACAAAAAGCAAACACCTCAGTGATGTGAAGAATATGTTTATGAGCAACAAAAATAAATTAGTCAACATACGTTATCGGTGGGCGACAATTATTAAATCCTAAGACACCAATAAAAACACCATATTTGCAATAATTTCCAGGAATATTGGAATTTTAAACTGAAAACGCATACATACATATCCAATGTAGTCCATACTAATATACATGCATGCTTGAAATAAGATTTGAAACTATTTCCAAATATTCAGTTTGTTTTCTACGTTTTCACTGAGCATGGCAGGATACACAACACCTTAAGTGTTGAGAGAGTAACTGTAAAATATAACCAAAACTTGAACACAACACCCTAGTCACTCGTAAACAATTCACTCATACTCATACTTCACTCATACTTTCATATACCCATAAATAACATCAAGAAGAAAAAAACGTAACATTCCTAATCAACCTACGATGTTTGCTGAGTGTCACCGAGAGAGCGTTTCTCAGAGACTGTGTAAAATAACTCCATTGTAATTCCTTATTGGTGATGGTCTCTAGTCAGCTTGTTGGTTTCATTGCCTCCTCCTCCTCTTCTATCTAGCAATGTTCTTTCCAATGATCTTATCACCATACATCACTTTCCCGGCGTACGTACTTTTCCTTTTATTCTGCCATGCACAGTGAAAACGTAGAAAACAAACAAAATATTTGGAAATAGTTTCAAATCTTATTTCAAGCATGATTCAGAGTATACAATAGAAACTGATGAAGCTACAGTCACACTAGGTTTTGCTAACGCTAGCCTGGCTTCCGTTTTCCCTGGATTTACAGCGATACGACTACCAGTCTGGTCACACACGTATAAGAACTAACCTTGTGGAATCAGCTGATCATAACAACACAAGCCGTTATGGAGGAAGCACTTCTCTTCTTCTTCTTCTGCTCATGAACATTTTCCATGAGACTTATAATAGCGTCATGGGACCAATGAATTGAACTATTTATGTTGTTGACCTTTGTAAAGGATTGTTTTGGTCTTTTTCTTCTTCTTGTGACCTCTTTTGCCTTTTGCCTTTCGCGCCACGAATTGTTGTGAAAAAATTCATTCCCAAGCCGATATAACGATTATATGACATTTGATCACAATCAAATCATATTCAGGAATGGTGATTTCACAATATGTGATGTATTATTTCAGAAATTATTGCGAATTTGCCAGAAATTTTTGCTATAAACAATATGCTTTATACACAACTCCTACACGACTTTTCACTCAAACTTGTAATCTTTATGTTAATTTCCTATTTGCAAAAGCTGTAAAATCATTTTTTATGTTCAGCCATGGTTCAGCAATCATTACTGATTGTAAAGACATGAAATACAATGTCCTAAGTAGAATATGAACTGATATATGAAGTATTATTTGTCATCACTCATAGCAGCGGAATCTATAGGACCGAAATGTAATATCGTCTGTCAGCGATTGTCGCGAGTGTCCAGTCAAGTATAGTGTAGTCTATGGCCAGAGATATGGATAGATAAGACTATCTACTTACCACTGTATTGTGTCATGCAGGAGAGGACTGATGTTTCTTCATGAAGCTCTATCCATTGTTCAGAATATTCACTCTTATAGTACAGCTGAGGAACCTGAAAAAAAATTATACATAATATGCATTATGTACAATGTCATGGGAAAGGATTCACAGCACTTTGTCCTAATATATTTCATTCGTCTTTCATGAATTGCAATGGATACAGTAACATATACAGTATTTCTACTTATGTCTCAGGCTTAGCTTAGTGCTTCACTGCACATGGTGTGATGGAGACAAAATTTGCACGAGATATGTTTGAGGGATCTGAATAAGGTACAAATGAAAATTACTGTGTCATAAAAACAGGAAATTGAAGGTGAATATTAACATGAGTAAGGAGATGGTGTTTGAGAGGAGTAAAAGTGAAGGGTTTAATTTTGATTGCCCGTGTAGTGAGATTATGCCAAATGTAAAAATACTGTAGGAGGTAAACTGAATTTAAAGTATCTTGGTTTGATTCTGTACAAGCATGGAAGCATAGAAGGTGAGATGGAAGAAAGAGCTGCAGAAGGGAGGTAAGTGGTTAGATCCCTGGAGCATAATGAAAAAAAGGACAGTAAGAAAAACCAAAGAACCGCAGAACTCAAGAAATGTTTACATACTAAAGTGTTTGTTTGTTCTGACACTTGACATAAAGTACTCCCCTTATTTTGTTTTTCCATGTTTTTCAATTCCATAATTTGAAATACACAACAGTAAAAAAAAAATTCACCTTAGTTTCGGTTAGGGAGATATCACTCCCTTCAGTAGTAGTGACAGCAATCATAATGGCTTGCTCATTCTGGTCATCAACCTGTAAATAGAAATGGTACCTGTAGACCACTATACCCATTATGTATATGCATCTGTCAGGCTTTCTCCAAGAAGTTCTTTATGCATTATATTTTTGTTCTGGTTCCATCATGTAGTATACTCAATCCAACTAGTAACTTAATCCTTGCCTTGAAAAACAAAGCACTCACTAGATTACCATCATATAAAAGCTTTCACTCCTCTCTTTGACCTTCCATTAATACCAATCTAGGGAATTCTCCACACCTCCCGTTGTTCAATTTTGTTTTTTCTTACACGAAGTAATAATGCATGAAATGAACTAGATAATCTGATGAATAACAGTGATGAATATCTCCATACAAGATCACATCATTCAACTAAATATCAAGCACACCACAAGTTTTTCAGGATTAAGAAAAGAGGTGAAACTTATCTTGGGAAGCAGCTTATCAACACAAATATTGCACTGCAAACCCATGAAATGATACAATAATATATGAAGCCTAATGAAAATGTAAAACTCTTTATGGAATACTCTAACTGATATAAATGCTTGGATGCTCTGCCACAGATATTGTAAAGATTTTGGTATTTGCTCACAAAAACCATTTATGTTTAAGGAGATTCAAACTGACAGTTCCAGAGGCACTTCTTGAGGGTAAGGACCTACAACATAGAATGTGAAGCCATCGTTATACCGATGCCAAACAAGTAAGAAATACTTGCTATAAAGAAAAAGTATTTCCCTTCAACAGTATATATTCCAGATGCAAAAATTCACCTTGCCGGCTTCCTTGGTATTGGTTTCGGTTAGGGAGGTATCACTCCCTTCAGTGGTAGTGACAGCAGTTGTAGTAGTAACAGCAGTTTTAATGGATTGACTCATCTGGTCATCAACCTGTAAATATAAATGGTAACTGTAATCCACCCTACCAAGTATATACAGTATATGCATCTGCCAGGCTTTCTCTAAGAAATCCTTATATATTCTCTTACTCTTCTGGTCCCATCTTGTAATATAATTAACCCTAACATGAACTCCAAAACTCCCCTTGAACAACTGATTCCACTGTTCTGCTCCTATCTCCTATGTTACTATCACTACCATACTCCTTCTCTCTTCCTCATATCTGGGACACTAGAGACAACTGCTCTATTGTCTCACCCATACAAAATTATATATTATGATTATTATATATATAATGATTAAAAAATAGATGCAATATAGATGAATGGAAATATAATTGTGATACTTGGGTTTATCGGAAAGTGTAATAGTTTTGTTTAAAATAAATGGAAACTAATGTTTTGTATTTATGTAAAATAAAGGATTTGGTTAATCTGCATAACTACTGCTTGTCCCCTATTTTCTTCTTCCTGTAGCCAAAAAGCTTGGGGAAACCTTGCGAAAGCAGTATTTTTGGGTGGGGGAAGCAAATATAGGCCATATATGGCAATCAGAAAGAATTCTACAGTGAAAAACCTAACTTTTGTGCATGCAAATATTAAAGTTATATAACCGAACCAGAGCCCTCCAACGACCCAATCCTATCCTAAGCCAAACTGACCCGGGGGAATACGACCTTCCCAGGGATAACCCCAACCTAACCTAACCTAACTTCAAAAATGCTTTGTGAGGTAAATGATGACAAGTACTGCTTGAAACCTTCACAGATTTGTTGAGTACATTATAAATAGTATGTAAAACTTCATATTTATATCAATATCATCCACACAGTATTTATGCAGATGGTAAATACCAATGGTGTGTTATTGCCGCTACAATTTATTTTTTTCAATATTTTTGCAAAATACTAAATATTGGTATTTTTTCTGTAATTGAGCAGCAAGACTGTTTGAGGTGATCTAAACAAGTTTCTGAGGCTGAATTTGCAGTGTGAAAGCGGAGTTTTAGGGTGGGCTGGACCAGCAAGCAATTTTTTGGCCGCTTACTCTGTAGACTTTGAATTTGAGGCACCTACCAGATTTTTATAGAGCCTCTGTGGACAAACTAAAGCTATCCCCCACATAAAACTACCACAAACGTGTTCTACATTATGTAACTCATCACTTATGTGAATATTTTGGTGTTCCGTTAAGAGATGCTATTAGTTAGATTTACCCTGTAAAGATTCGGAAGGCGACCCAGTCTGATTTTTGGACAAAGCAATTTTTTTCTGATAGATTTTTATTTACTTTGAATTAATCTGATGTTTATTTGTTATGCCATGCATTTTTTTTCCCCCAAGCTAACAATTGCTACAAAAAAGTTTGACTAATTCAAAACTACCAAAATCAATGAGAAAATTGCTTTAAGTAATCCTAGGCAAACCTAATTAAACCCAAACTAACCTAATCAAACCTAACCTAACCTAAGCAAACCTATTTAAACCTAACCTAAACTATTGGGTCGTCACGAATCTTTACCTAGTTTAGGTTTGGTTTGGTTAAGTTAGGTTTAATTAGGTTTGCTTGGGTTAGCTTAGGTTTGCTTATGTTAGGTTAGGTTTGATTAGGTTTGCTTAGGATTACTTAAGGCAATTTTTCTCTTATTGGTTTTGATGGTTTTGAACTAATCTGACTTTTTTGTGGCAATTTTTACGTTGAAAACATAAAAAATGCACGGCAAAGCAAACAAACTTCAGATTAATTCAAAACACATCAAAATCTATCAGAAAAAAATTGCTTAGTCCAAAAAACAGACTGGACCGTCTTCCGAATCTTTACCCAAACATACATACTTGCTTACTTGGTGTAGTTTAGAGGCCATGCCTCACAGCCATGGTGGTCCACCGATGTTCCCAAACCTTGCGTCCCTATTCTTTAGGGCCACCTGGTCTGGTATATACATCAGACTAATTCAAAACACATCAATATCTATCAGAACAAAATTGCTGTGTCCAAGAAAGACTAGGTCGTCTTCCGAATCTTTACCTCTTTTTCTTTACCTACCTTCAAGTGCCGATTATCTCCCGATATAATCCGTGATTTCTTTATAGGTCCCTCCGTAGTCACCCATTTTCCTTGGTGACGAAGCCTTGGTAATATAATCCTTAATTCCTTAAGCGGTTTCTTTGCATTACATCCAGCTGGTGTGATCTGATCATCTGGAATTGCGAGAGGGTCAGGCGTTCTACTCCTTTTTCGTAACGACCAAGGCTTAATGGTTGATTTTACGGAGGTTTTAGGTCTATTTTTGTATTCTTCAATGAGCGCTGGCCACACTTCTGACCACGGGAATATTGTGGGTTGATCATGCACGTATGTTTTCTTGCCATCACGAAAATGTAAACTACAAATCCAAATGGACTTCCTCGAAGGAGTTAAATTATCGTATCTAATGGCTTTCATCCATATTCTTTTTTTATCCTCAGCAGCTGGAAGGACGTGGAAGCGTAAATTAGGATCAGTCTTGTCTGTTGTATCACATTGAGGTACTCCACACCTTTTCATCATGCAAGATACTCGTGAGTCTCCTTTTGTTTACATTACTATCCGTCCGCCATTACACTCCCACAATGCAATGCAGTAGTAAACATTGAACCAAACCACATAGCATCACGTACAAATTAGATAGATATATTGATAAATGTATTGTCATATATAAACATACAACAAACGAAGAGAACCGAACTTACTGACCTCCCCTTTGGTCTAGAATATAGAACTACGTATTGACAGATATTCTTTATTCTTTATTTAGATAGCTGACTCAATTCCACCAGCTTGTGGCGCTCTATTGAGCCTACAGTTTTTTTTGTTAAATTTGTTTACAATGAAAGCCAAGACTAATAAATCTTTCATAATAAAGATCAACCTAAATATGAGAAGTTTAACATCTATAATACTAGATTGATATGATAGTAACAAGAATAAATTACATTGCACAATAAGGATAACAATAAATCAATAAAATATATATATCTAAATGCACGATCACAATATCGCTACACTTACTCATACATAATGCACATAAACATCCGTTCCGTATAATCTTAATAATAAAGCCTTAATTTAATAATAATACTTTGTGCACTGAGCAAAGTTACAAAGCATAATTTTCTTTAATAGTTAAGTCCTGGAGATCATAGCAATCACAGAATAGGAATGTCTTTAACCTCTTCTTGAATACATTGACATTATCACTTGATTTCACAGACCTCGGTAGTTTGTTGTACAATCTAGGTGCACAGTTCTTGAATGCTCTAAAACCTAAGTCAGTATTACATCTAGGTTCCTTAAGTCTAAACGCATCAGAAGTATGCCTAATCCTAATATCTGTGCCCAACGCAAATGGTTGAAGTAAGCTTCTAAGATACTCAGGCTTTCCAGTTTCCAATGCCTGATATGTCAATACACAAATTTTATATACAATTCTGGCTTTTATAGGCAGCCAATGTAGTTCGATAAGGACAGGTGTAATTCTATCAAAAGGTGACACTTTCTTCATCAACCTGGCTGCTTTGTTCATGACACTTTGTAATCTTTTCAACTGGTATTTGGACAAGTTGTAATATATTGAATTACAGTAGTCTAATCTATTAATAACACAACTATGGACTAGCGTCTTAACAGAGTTTTCATCCAGATACTTCCTAATAAAAGCAATGTTTCTTAGATTATAATTTGACAATCTTACAACTTCATTAAGCTGGTCATTCAAAGTCATGTGTTTATCGAGAATTACCCCCAAGTCCCGAACCTTCTGTGTTACACTGATAGTTTGACCATTCACTTTAACACTCTGCACTCCACCCAATCTCCTTAAGTTACCCTTTTTACCAACAATTAAAATTTCAGTTTTATCTTCATTCAGATTCAATTGTTTCACATCCATCCAGTCTTTTATAACAGTCATAACACTATACAAATGGTGTTCAGTATCCACTACATTATTCATTGACAGATAAAATTGTGTATAGTCAGCAAAGAGGTTGAAAGTCACTCCATGTTCACATAAGAGATGGGAAAGTTCAATAGTGTAGATACAGAACAATATTGGGCCCAAGACACTTCCCTGAGGGACACCCCTTCGTAAAGGACATTGTTCGGATAAAGCATTACCCACTTGAACACAAAAATTTCTATCACTTAAATAGCTTTCAAGGTAATGAAGCGCCTGTTGTGTAACTCCAATAGCCTCCAAATCTTGTAACAGTATCTCATGCACTACAGTGTCAAATGCAGCACTTAAATCTAACATAACTAACGCACCACATTTACCCTCATCCATCAAGTCAATCAGATTATTGGTAACATTACATAATACTGTTTCAGTAGAGTGCAATCTTCTGTATGCAGACTGGATATCAGGTAGGACATCGATGCACACTAGATATTCTAATAGTTGGTCAAGGATTACATTTTCAAGCACTTTACTTAATAGTGACAAATTAGATACCGGCCTATATGAGGAAAAGTTTTTACGATTGCGATTGCCCTTTAAGATAGGCTTAACAACTGCCAACTTCTCACTTTGAGGAACTGTACATTCAGAAATACTCAAATTTACAATTTTTAAAACTACTTGCAACAAATTATGAAAATTCTCATCACTAATAACATCTGACATGGGAAGCGGATCATTGTAACAGTAAGTCATCTTCATCTTCTTCATTAATACTACAAGATAATCAAAGGTCACTTCCCTAAAGCAAGGCAAACCTCTATATGGGATATCCGGCAAGTACCGATAGTGAAAAACAGTGTTGCTGCCTTGATAACCAAATATCAAACTGTACATGCAAAATTTTTTTGTTAAAGAGGAATATATTTGTATTAATACTAGTTTGATAATCACAGTCTGTAGGATTGACCAATGCAAGACAGAGGGAGAGATAAAATTACTGATGCCAACCAAGCATGTGATAATCAATGGACATCTATGAAATTTCCCTACTGCAAGGGTCGGCAAACTCCGGCACACGGGCCAGATCGGGCTCGTAGAGTCCGAACTCATGGCCCGTCATCCTACTTGATATATGTATAACAATCCGGTCAGCAACAGCTTAGCCAACTAATTAAGGCGTTTACATGTAGTGTCAAGTCGACTTGATAAAAAGCAAAATCTTGGCAAATCCACCCAAGTCACGAATTTCTCCGTTTGCCCTGTGACCAAACAACCAATCAGGGCACAGCAACATCCAGCTTCATCTACCAAAGACACTCAACGGAATATATTTCGAATAAATTAGAGGCAAATAAGATGTTTGAGACCATTACAGTGGATTTAATACATAAGATTTATATTATATATGATGTTTCTGATATAGAAAAACCAAAGCAAGCACAAATGAGTAAGTCGGCGCCTCTCGACGCGATCGCAGCGCGGGCAAATTTGCATGACTAAAATCTTTACCACAGAATCACCACGGAAAATCATCATGTCTGCAATTGTTAAGAAGAGAAAAGTAGACCTCGTGTCGGGCCTTCAATCTTGAGTGGGAAAGTACTTTTTCACTGAACGCTTTGAACAGGCTCAGTGCCTCATTTGCTTGAAGACTGTGGCTGTCCTCAAAAAGTATAATGTGCGCCGCCACTGGGAGTCATAGCACCAAGCATCGAGCTTTGTATCGATGTCTGCTGCCGAGATGAAGGAGGCCATTCACCCCTGCCATTGTCAAACTGTCAGGCAACCTGCAGAAAAGCACTTCACTCTTCCATAAGCAGACCACTGAAGCTGACAAGTGACGCGCGCCAGCTATGAGGTTTTCCGCCTCCTTGCTCGCCGGATGAAGCCATTCACAGACAGGGACTTTAACAAGGAGTGCATCATGGTTGTGATAGATTCCCTCTGTCCTGAAAAGCGTTCTGCCTTTGAAAGTGAGAGCTTTTCACCCCGCATGGTTTAACGTCGCATTAAGATGTCAGACAGCGTGAACGACTCGCTAAGACCTGTTGCTAAAAATTTTTTGCCTTCTCTCTCTCGCTCTTGATGAGAGTACAGACATGAAGGACACAGCCCAGCTGTGCGATTTTCACTGCTTTCCTTCAGGTTTATGAGGAGTTTCTCCAGCTAGTTCCATTGCACGGCACCACCACTGGGCAAGACATCTTCGACGCCGTGCTTCAGTGTGTGAAACAACACTCCCTCGACCTGTCCCGTCTCGTGTGCACCCAGCTCGTCTGGCCCTGCTCACAGATATCACTACGCACCTAAATGACCTCAATGTGAAGCTGCAAAGCCGGTGTTCATCTCCCCTTTGACTTTCCTGTGGACGAAGTCCCTGCCCCCCTGCAGAAGGAGTTAGTGGAGATTCAGTGTAATGACGAACTGAAGGCAAAGTACCGTACCGCTTCTCCACTATCCTTATTCCGTGATCTCGTCCTCCCTTCTAACAAATTTCCAAATTACATTGAGCATGTACAACACATCGTTGCCATGTTTGACAGCACTTACTGTTGTGAATAACTCTTTTCAAAAAATTAAATATACAAAGTCTCGCATTCGCTCCCAGTTAAGTGACCGCCACCTCTAGACCGCCATCACTAGTAGGGTACCACAGGGATCTGTACTAGGACCGCTGTTATTCATAATTTATATAAATGACTTAGAGACAGGAATAAACAGTGATATCAGTAAATTTTCCGATGACACAAAGATAGGAAGACAGAACAAAGAATTCAGACGATGCTAGGATGCTGCAGGATGACTTAAATAGGCTGTACGAGTGGTCAGAGAAATGGCAGATGCAGTTTAATGTTAATAAGTGTAGTATTATGAGCGTAGGTAAGGGAAATAGGTCTGTAGACTACACATTAAATGACACTATCTTAGGAAGGTCATATAGTGTGAGGGACTTAGGAGTTCAAATAAGCAGTGACTTGCGCCCCAGGGAACAGTGTATTATAGCTAGAAATAGGGCCAACAAGATACTGGGATTTATTAGTAGGTGTGTGACAAATAGGAGTTCTGAGGTCATTCTGAGGTTGTATTTAGTGTTAGTTAGACCCCCCATAGATTATGCAGTTCAATTTTGGTCCCCTTATTATAAGAAGGATATAGGCTCCTTGGAGGCAGTTCAGAGAAGAATAACCAAGATGATTCAGGGGCTGAGAAATTTATCCTACAAAGATAGGTTAAAACGTCTTAATCTCCACTCCCTAGAGAGAAGGAGGGCAAGAGGGGATATGATTGAGGTTTTCAAATGGGTAAAAGGAATTAATAAGGGAAACATTGATCAGGTTTTAGAATTTAGTAGCCAGGATAGGACACGTGGAAATGGGTACAAGCTAGAAAAACTTAGATTCAGGACAGACATAGGTAGATATTGGTTCACTAATAGAGTCGTGAACGATTGGAATAGGCTGGATAGACACGTAGTAAGTGCTGAGTCAATAGTTAGCTTTAAAAGACGGTTGGATGAGAGTATGGATAGGGATGACAGGTGGGATGGTTAAATATTGGATTATTCCAAGGGAGGGGGACAAGGAACTGCCTCGTGTAGGTCATAAACTGGCCTCTTGCAGTCTCCTCATTTCTTATGTTCTTATGTTCTATTCTGCTTTTGTCTACCTCATCAATCGATCCGGACATTGAATCACTTCTCATTGGCAAACAGCACCAACCATCCCACTAATTTACATGTCTCTTGATAAAACTGTTTCCTGCAGTCACTGATTTGCATGTTTTTCAATAAAGGTCTAGTAATCTATAGTCACTGGTTTGCCTGCTTTTCTACAAATGTTGTGTATATTATCACACTGTTTTCTGCAGTCATTGATTTGTAAGTATTTCGATACATTTCTTGTAATCTAGCCACTGGTTTGCCAGTGCCAGTCACGAACTGTTTTCTCCAGTCACTGATTTGCATGTTTTTTTCAATAAATGTCTTGTTATCAAGTCACTGGTTTACCTACTTTTCTACAGAATTTTTGTACACTGTCACTTTTGGGTTCTCTTTGGCACTCTGGCCCGCAGGCTACTCCTAGAAGCCTTATCTGGTCCTGACATTGAAAAGGTTGCCGACTCCTGTTCTAAATGAAAGAGGAGTAAAGCATGGGTGCATTGTCTTTCCGACCTCCTTTAATTTATACACGTAAAAACTATTCAGAATGAGATGCATTGATGCAGGAGTGAGACTTGAAGAGAACAATTAAGATGCACCAGCTGTTTTATGTAGTGATGTAGTAATTATGAAGTTGGATATATAAGAGATTTTGGAGTTAAATTTTGAAATGAAAATATAAATAATGAAAGAATAAGAAAAATAATTCTACATTCAAATTTGGGAGGAAATGAGCTTCAAATGTTTTTTTTTTATTATTATTATCATTAATGGACATAGATTACTCACTTTCCTATATAAATTTCATGATAGTTTGTCTATACAGTACTACATGGTATCGCTTTTTCTTCCGGCCAGCTTCGGCTGGAGGGAGAGGTGGGTGGGAAGGAGCCTTCCACTTTGCTGTTCTTTTGTCTCTATCAAGTAGATATTATAGTAGTAGCTAGTGTAGCTACAAGGACAGTCTCGTTATGGCCAGTAAGAATGTTACCGTCTGTTCTTCCTTTGTACTCTTCTTTTTCTTCCTCCTCTTTCCCCTCCTCCTCCCCTCCCCGCCAATCCCCCATATCCCAATTCCCTTTCCCTCCCCATACCCTCTTTTCTTTCCTCCCTCCTTTCCCTCTTCCTGCCAGACTTGTGTTGATTAAAGCATTACAGTGTCTTTGTATCTGTTCATTTTGTTGTGATTACACTATGTAACATGTTTTGTTTATTTGTTTTTTTCAATGTTCATATATGTATTTTTTGCCACTGAATTCAAAAATTACATTCGTTTTGACGTAACATCGATAGTTTTTTTTATCTATTCTTAATTTAATATTTTCTCGTTATATATATGCAACCTTTCTCTACAGCAGTATGTTGGTTCAATCTATTATAATATTGTAAGAATAATTACACAACATTTAGTACTTTTTTCATATATTGAAAGATATTTAGGAAGTACAATATTAGTTAGAGCAAAGGAAACAATACAACTCTGCACTGTAAATGCTTTGATAACTCTTCTCTAAAGATTAGAAGTGTTTTGACGGTCGAGATTTTCTAGAGTGCATACTTTCATCTTTGCTGACTAGAGACCATATATAATCTCCCATCATAGCAGTATCCCATCGTCCTTGATATCTTCTTTCCATTGTTGCGATGTCCTGATGAAATCTCTCACCATGCTCCTCACTGACATCACCCAATTTTTCGGGGAAGAAATCTAGGTGAGAATGCAAAAAATGAACCTTCAAGGATATACGACAACCCAGTTTCTTGAAGTTCTCAATAAGCTTTGCTACCAGTTGTTTGCAATTAGAATCCTTGTGATTTCCTAGGAATCCACGAACTACATCACGATATGCACACTAAGCTTCTTTTTCAACTTTTATCATCGCTCTTTCCAGTTTCTCCGACTTCAACATTGTATTTACTTGGGGTCCAACAAATATACCACCCTTGATCTTAGTCTCAGATAGGTTTGGAAACATGAGACGAATTTCTTGAAAAGCTTCTCCTCCAAAATCTAAGGCCTTCACAAACTGTTTTACCAATCCTAGTTTAATATGAAGTGGGGGTAATAAGACTTTGTTGGAATCTACTACAGGCTGTCTGAGAACATTTAACATTCTTGGCTGCAGTTCCACTCGTGGGGGCCAATGGACTTTCTTGTGATGATCATCATCAGCTCTGCTGTCCCATAAGCAAAGGAAACATGAATACTTGCAAGCCAAGCAAGAAGGCGAGCATCTTGATTCCACCACAAACATCCCATTTGAATTCAGCATAACTTATTTTGTCAAGAAGTTGTTTGACATTATCATAGTTTTTTTTTTCTTCTGTACGGAGTGTGCAAGAGGCAGAGATGTATATTTATTTCCATTGTGGAGCAATACTGCTTTGAGACTTCGTGTTGAACTATCTATGAACAGTCGCCATTCTGCAGGATCATGCTCGAGTCTAAGAACAGTAAACAAACCATTAACATCCTTACAATAACACAGATCATCACTAATATCATAGTAAATTTCAAATTCTTCATGAGGGGCCCATGGTTTGTCCTGGTCACCCATGGGCATTCCGAAATAGAGTCTGTACGCTATCCACAATATGGCACCTTTCACAATCTTATGTAATACCTGCTTTTTTTTTCCAATATAATAACCACACACATAGCAAAATGTATCTGGAAGATTTTTACATCCTCTAGTAGCCATCATAAAAACTACAGAACTCAGTAATTGATCTGAAAGAAAAAAAATAGATATACATTTAGTAGCGAAACATTAAAATTCCGAATATATGATAATATTGAAAGACAATGTATTTCTATAACGGTCGATGATACATAAAAAATAATTACATTTTTGGAATCAGCAGAAAGAAAAAAAAATTAATAAATAGTAAAAAAACTACAATAAACAAAACTTTTTGTAGAAAAATTGTTACGTTGTGTTATTTAAGATTTTAACTTCTTATTTTCGTCCCTTGCTTCTTCTATAATTGAAAAACTTACAAGGATATATTGAAAATTCTCAATCTACACTCTTTAGAAAGACGTAAAGCAAGGGGAAATCTGATATAAGTATTTAAATGGGTCAAGGGTTTCAACAAAAGGGACATAAATAAGGTTATCATAGTCAAGGAAAAAGTAAGAACACGAAAAAATGGCTTTAGGCTAGATAAGTTCAGATACAGGAAAGATATAGGTAAAAAGTGGTTAACTAATTGGGTAGTAGAGGAGTGGAACAAATTTAGCAAGCATGTGGTAAGTGCCTGTGTCGGAGGGGATGCGTTTCTTCCTGGGGGACTGAATTTCCTCTGACACCGGGACAGTAGATACTTTTAGGAATAGGATGGACGTTTCAATGGATGACGAAAACATTAGGCAAGTTTTAGGTGCACAGGAGCTGCCATGTGTAGGTCAACTGTCCTTTTGCAGCCTCCTTACTTTCTTATTTTCTTACAAATACATAGGAATATGGATGAGTCAAAATAGATGTGAACAAACACAGAACAAAAAAATAAACATGATGAATCAGGAGGTGAGTCGACTGTGGAGACCCAGTAAGAATGAGAGCAAGCAAATAGGATATACTGAGAGAAGTATGGACGAGCGTGGCTGTTCCCAGTAGTGTGGCCAAAGATTACCCAAATTGCTGCCATATAGTACTGTCCTCAAGCGGGACTTGCAATGTTATATGCATTTGAGGCTGTAGCAGCAATAGCCTCTCCCGTTCTCAACATCGTGAGAGAACTAGGAAATCGAGGCGTCACCATAAAAAAAAATTAAACCTGCGTCATTAACGGGCAGGAGGCCATCCATCCTAGCCTCCATGGAGTTCATCGGCGCCACAGGTAAAATAATGTAAATTGTGTTTGGTACAGAAGCGACTACATGGAATGGGAGTGAAATAGATTGTCTTTCAATGAGCTAGTAGCTATTATTAATCAATACTCTGAAAGGTAGCCAACCCAGAGATGAAATGCTTAACTGCTTAGGAATAGTCCACCAGATGTTCATCATGCATTCCAAGGATTTATTTGTCTTGGTTAGTCACCTATCAGTATACAGCTATTGTTCCTATTAGAGGCTGGCGTGCCTGCAAATGTTGGCTGTCCTCACCTGACTATGGGAGGAGACTAAAACTTTTGAAATTACACCCACTGGAGAGATGTAGAGTAATTGGAGATCTGACTGAAGTATTCAAGTGGGTGAAGGGTTTTAATAAGGGAGATATGGGAAAGGTTTATACGGTCAGTAGTCATGATAGAACAAAAAGTAACGGATTCAAACTAGAAAAATGTAGATTTAAAGCGTTTACATGTAATGTCAAGACCACTTGCCAAGATGCAATGACTAGGCAAATTCTGACCAACATATCGCAAACACTTTCAATATACGAATTTCTGCGTTTGCGAATGTTTTGCCTCTTGTCATGTAACGAATCACAGCTCATCAAACTTCATAACTACATCTGTGTAGACAGTGAGCGAGATAATATTTCGATTAAATAAGAGGCAAGTAAGACGTTCAATACCATAACAGTTGTAGAAATAAATAAGATTTATAATATATATGTTGTTTGTTTATATAAAAGCTAACCAAAAACAAGCATAAAGCTTGAAATATACGTGGGTGGAGCGAAGCGGATGTTTGTGTTTTCATGAAAAAGAATCTGGGTATATATTTCAAATAAATCAGAGGAAAGTAAGATGTTTTAGACCATTATAGTTGATCGTCTACATAAGATTTATATTATATATATTGTTTTTAATATAGAAGAACGCCAAAGACAAGCAAAAAGCTTGTAATATATTAGAGAAATGTAGAAAATAACAAGATGTGACATTCAAACCTGTGTGGGTGTTGATGTTTCAATGCATTTTGTGGTTGTAGCTTCGACTTACAATTGTTCCCTTTTTCCTAATAATAAGTAAAAAGCATATCATATTGTTTACAATTATTTTCATCAAATTAAAGTAAGAAATAAGATGTTTGTATATTGCACAAAAATATGTAAGTCAAAGAAAATTTAGACACTGAAGACAGATCCAGTTTCGAACACAAAAAGTTCACTTGGAGCGAGCCCGCACTCCACTGACTATAATGGCTGGTGCGATCTCCCGTTGTTTTGGTAGACGAATTAGATAGTATGTTTTGTTTTTTTTAAGTCAAAGTCACCCACAAAATCGTGCTCTGTAACATCCTGGCGTTCATGTACTGGCAATATCTAACGCACAACATCGACGGGCTCTAGATGGGAACACATTAGACAACCAACCAGGCAATATGTTTATTTTTATTTTAAGTCACCCACAAAATCGTACTCTGTAACCTGATGTTCATGTACAGCAGATCGTAAGCGACCCCAACACAGCCTCGTGGTGGTGCAGCTGCGTTCACCATGAGGATCGAACGGTGTTATTTTTGTTCAAGTAAGGTCTACCCGGGCCACGGGCTTCAATTTGTGAGGAATGACTCGAAGGTGAGGCGTAGAGGTTGTTTTTCCCTTAGATAATCTCTGGGAAACCTTAACTTTAGAGTATAAATTATGTGTTTTAGATAGGCTTGTGTGGCTAGGATGTCGTGGCTGCTAGGTTTGATAAGAAACTATGTATGGTAGAGTTGTATTCAGTTTCAAGCTGATTTTGAGGTTCGGTATGTATTAGGTTAAAGGGTATTTATTGCAATATATACGTAACCTTCCAGTAGATACACGAGCCACTGGGCCTGCGGACCAAATTTCGTAAGTGGGCTTCCACTTATTTCGAGAAGTTAACATTAATATTGTAATTAGTTTTGATGCACTTTGGGTAACAATAACGTAGATCTGCGGCTATTTCAGAAAACATTTTTTTTCTGGATCTTTTTTTCATTTTTTTCATAAGATTATCATACGTGTACCAAGGTAAAGTTGCAGTTTAAGCCAATACACCTATTTTTGTTTTTCTTTTCCCCTACAGGCAACAAGCTTGGGGACCACTTGGAAAAGCTGGGTTTTAGGGGGAGAAGAAAATATAGGCCATATATGGCAATCCGGAAAAAAAATCTAATTGAAAAACCTATTTTCTTAGTTAAAAAAAAATATAGAAAGCTTATATAACCGAACCAGATCCCCCCAACGACAAAACCCTAACCTAAACTAAACTGACCTGGAGGGAATGCGGCCCCCCCCCCACGATCCCCCCCTCCAACCTAACCAATATCTAACCAAAACAACTCACGTAATAACCTCTTAATTAATTTGGTATTTCTTTACAACTACTGCTCCACCTCTTTCTTTTTTCTCTTTCCCTACATATTATACATAGTGTACTCAACACATTTGTGAAGGTTTCAGGCAGTGCTAACCATTATTTACCTAGCAAAACGTCTTTGAAGTTATGTTAGGTTAGGTTATATTAGGTTGGTTAGGTTAGGTTAAGTTATGGTTAGGTTAAGGTTGTTAGGCTAGGTTACGGTTATGTTATGGTTAGGTTAGGTTCGGTTATACAAGATGTTTACATTTTATTACCCAAAAGTTTGGGTTCTCAACCTTAGATTTTTTCCTGGATTTGGGTAATATAATGTAAAAATAAGTAATGTTGACTAATTAATGTCTTGGCATGTTTGTGCAGTTTCTATACTCAAACTGTGTGGCTGATTTTGAATTGCACAATGTATCTGTATGTCTAATGTGGCCTAACTTTAAAAAGAAAAAATTTTTCTTACAGGTCTTCCGGTTCTGTCGACCACGATGCCACAAGAGTTTCAAGAGGAAGCGCAACCCAAGGGGTGTGCGTTGGACCAAGTCGTTCAGGAAGGCTGCAGGGAAGGAGCTCACAGTGGACCCTTCCTTTGAGTTTGAGAAGAGGCGCAATGTACCTGTCAAATACAACAGAGAACTTTGGCAGAAAACTAGTAAGTGCGATACCCTTCAAAAAGAAAGAGATTTTCATAATCAAATTAAAGACCAGGAAAAAGGATAATACTAGATATATTTTTTGATTTTCTATTAAGTCCAGGATCAGTTTGATGGTTAGTGTGTTTAGTTACTTGAAAAATAATTAAATAGAAAACAAATTATATTAGCAATTGAAATGAAACTGTCTTTGGAGGATGCACTTTATTTAGTCACCAAGTATTAAAAAAATAAAATAAACCATTGATGCTGGAGGCCATTGGCACTCCATATTTTCACCTTTTTCATCCTTACAAGTACTAGTTTTCCCTGTCAATGATCCTTTTACCACCTTAATTAAACTGAAAAAATATAATACAAATGTTGCCATATGAGTCTGATTGGTATGAAAACAGAATAAATGATGGATGAAAAAATGTTAAAATGTCTTCACACTTTGATAATGATGCACTAGACAAGGTTCAGGTGAAAATATCAGGTAGTATCTATTCATTATTTCCCAGCTCACGTTTTTTTCCATCTCTTCCAGTGACGGCCATGAAGCGGGTCGTGGACATCAAAACCAAGCGTGAAGGCAAGTTTGTCATGGACCGTCTGCTCAAGAGTCAGGAGCACCAGCGTGTGCATGACATTGTTGAGGTCCGCAAGGGTATGAGTCTCATCCGCTCTCCTGCTGCTGGACTTAAGGTGAGGGATGGAGTCTTGTCTGCTGGTACTGTGAAGAAAATATGTGTATCAGTTTTTCTTTCATCTTCATTTTAATACATAATCAACAAACTGAACAAAACTCCTGAACCTAGCAAAATATCATCTAGAATCATGAAAAAAAATGGACAACAATATTTGGAACACTATGTAGTACATACCTGGCTTATATAATCTTATAATTCAATAGATTTCTCTTATTGTCAAAATATTTTGTTAACAAACATGACATACACATAGAAAGGATTATAGATTGGCAGAATATTATATAAAGGTGTTAGAAAGGAGTTAGGGAAGTATAGAAGTTCAGAACAGAGGAGCAAGGATGGGTAACTCATCCCATCCAAGGCGTAAGTGGCCAATCCCCAAAGGCCACAGCAATCTGGTTAGGTCATAAGGTGCTTAGATAAGGTAAGGGACAAGAGACTAGGGCTTTGGGTAAGGTTAAATATGAGGGCATCAATTATAATAGCCACAAAGTCAGAGGTGCGTTACTACATATTTAGCTAATTTAAAGGTGTAAGTAGTTCATTGAAACATATGAGCTTTCTGTACACAAATATGCATACTTTAACGGATTACATCATATCACATTCATACTGCCTTCTAGAATAATCAACTGTGGTCGCATTTCATGATCAAAGTCCCCACTCATGAGCCAGATCAAAGAAA
The DNA here is from genome assembly GCA_036785275.1 of Cancer borealis. Lineage (NCBI taxonomy): Eukaryota > Metazoa > Arthropoda > Malacostraca > Decapoda > Cancridae > Cancer > Cancer borealis. The sequence goes on along the minus strand of JAXIVD010000913.1, from coordinate 7,351 downwards.
ATACTTACGAACTGGACTGGAAAAAAGCCTGAGTGTGTTTAGGTTATACTCATGGAACAACTGACTCTTACATATTTATTAACATAACTGTAGCAAGAAACAACCTGTAACCAGTATCCTAGTAAAACCACCTTCATTATTTTCAATTGACATTTATTATTTGTCTGGATTCACTTTATTTTTATTCAAGTATCTGTACAGTAGATTTAATGTGGTGGTGTTTTGTTTACAGAGAAAGAAGTTGATGGATGAAGAAGAAATGGAGTTAGAGGAAGAAGTTAACCAGAGAGTGGCAGCTGGACCTTCAGGCAAGAAACTGGAGGTGAAGAAAAAGAAGATAGTGGAGGAAGTGACATTGTCTGATGAAGAAATGAAGATAGAAGAGGACACTGATGATGATGATGATGATAACGATGATGATGATGACAGCGATGATGGTGGTAGTGATGATGATGATGGTGTTGGTGGTGGTGCTGATAACGATGATGATAATGATGAATGATTCCAATCCATATATATATTTTTAAAATGTCAGATGTGTGTATGTGTGTGTGTGATGTAATGAAAGTGTTCATGTATGAATTTCATCATGTGGACAAATAAAGTGTTCCATAACTTTCATTCACTTTTTTTATTCACCTTAACATGCATTAGTTTTTCTACAAGACAATTTATCAAACACCCAAGTTACTTAATCTGTAATTTACATCTCGCATTACATCTTCAGTAAGTCTTATCATGGGTAATCTTCAGATCCATGTATACCTGACCATTCTTCCCTTCCTCTTACTTTGCCTTGCCATCATTTCTATGCTCTGCCGTCGGCCTTTTAGTTTAACATAGAACCATATGACTTCTGATGTTTGGTGCTTACTTTATTTGAACTAACTCATGTATGCAGTGAATTGTAGATCAGTATACTCTGAACTTCCTTAAGGTTGGGGATGGCATCTAAGGGTGCCATGGCTATAAGAGTCTACTACCTAATGTTCAAGAACCTCAATCTTATATACACCTGTCATTCTCTCTATTCTATTATATTTTACAAGAGGTCACCTTATACCTACAACATACACCCAGCTCTTGTATATCCTTTTAATGTTCTCATCTATTCGCTCAATAGTGTTGCATGTTATTATTTCCACTAGATAACTCATTCTTTTCAATACTTGACATACCAAACCTTCCTTATGCATACACTGATTACTATTACCATCTATTCATCCATTCTTCTCACACTGCAGGCACCTCTCAAGTAATTAATTTCCACCACCTGCTGTAGCTTTTTGAGACCTATAACTTAATTCGCATACAGTCTCGGTGTATATTCATATATTAAACTAGCTGCCTTTTTTTTTTTTTGACTTAGATAGTACATGCTCACTTTTCCTCTCATCATATTCTCTAATGATCCTACCACTTTCTTTCCCTGCAAAGCTCTCTCATGTCTCACCCTCCATCTTGCTATTTTTCCATGGGTAGATAATTATGTTGTAGTTTCCTTAGACTATCTGATCTTCCTAACCTCCCTCCATTATAAATCCTTCTTGGTCCACACTAATTTTGTCCTTTATAAACTTAACTGCTCTTTCGTACACGATGTTGCCTTACACCTTTCCAAGCATCACTTTTATCCTTGTATTTTTTGACAGACATACAATAGTTGCCTTTGTCTATCAATATAGCAGCTCAACCCCATCGCGACAACAGTGATACCTATGCACATTTTAATTACAAAGATATGTCTTTATTTTTTCATGGTTTCCATGACAATCCACCCTTTGAATAGTATCATATAACCTCTGGTGTTTGCCGCTTACTTAATTCAAATTAACTCGCATGATCCACACTTTATACCGAAAATCAAACAGAAAACGTGAGTAATAGAGTCTTCAGAGAGGCTCCACCTCTTCATGATAACCGCAGTGATGACCTGACAAACACAGTTATGACGCAGTAACTAAAGATTTTTCCTCTTATAGAACACAATCATAAGGAATTATAATTCAAATTTGTGGAAGTAAGGTAAATGTGTACATCTTTACCATAATGCACCTGGATTTAAATAAAACACTTCGTATTGATTATGATTCATTTCAAATGATTTTTACATAAATTTCCGTCGTAAATGCATATTTTGTAAAATATCTTCATCACCCCTAATAAGCCTGGGGATCTGAGGGAATGTGGGGGTTCTTGGGTGGGGAAGACGAAATACGTAGTGATAACGCTAAAAACAAGGTGCCACAATCCCTAACCTAACCTAACAATTACCTATCTATGAGCACGCAATGCACTCATGGTCACAAACACACGCTTCTTCCTGGGATAGAAACTTGGGTAAAATTGGCGAGTAGCTATGAAAGAAACTGGAGTCTGCACCTCGCCCAACCTCCGATTTTTGTCATTAAAAACATTTAATATCTTCTAAATTAACGTAACTTAACATAACCTTAATTAACCTAACATTAGCTTATATTGGCAAATAATAGAATCTTGTTCAAAGTAAATTAAACTGACTTTATTCTCGAACAGAAGGTCCTCGTTGTCCTCTCTCGAGAAGTGAATTGACAATTTGTTTTTAGTATAAATTACTGCATTTCGTCTTCTCCACTCAAGAACACCGCATTCCCACAGGTCTCCAGGCTTGTTGTGGATGATGGGAATATCTTACAATATATGCATTTACGACGTAATTGAAGGTCAAAATCATTCGAAATGGTTCACAATCTATACGAATTGGGTGTTATTTAGACCCAGGTGCAGGTGAATCTGCATAACTACTGCTCGAACGATATCGATATAAATATGAAGTCCTACATAATATACATAGTGTTCTCAACACATCTGTGAAAATGTCAGGCAGTGCTTGTCATTATTTACCTCGCAAAGCGTCTTTGAAGCTACGTTATTTACTATATATAATAACGAGCACCGCCTGAAACCTTCACATATGTGTTGAGTAGGCTACACTATATATAGTATGTTATGCAGATTTACCTCGATATCATCCGAGCAGTAGTTATGCAGATTTACCTCGATATCATCCGAGCAGTAGGCTAGTTATGCAGATTTACCCAGAACTTTAAACTAACTGTAACTATAATAAACGAAACCCTAATCTGGATGTAAAAGTTCCCGAACTCCTTTAAGAATAAGTGACAAAGTCATTGGATACTTATTAGATTGACACACTGACCTGTCTTTTCATCCCAGAAGTTGGTGGTGAAACGTGTCATTCACCACGGTCTTCAGGATCACTAGTTATAGACTCGTGATCGCCAGCCAGGACCAGGACGCACGACTACCAGGGTGTCGTGTCAGAGCAGAATACGATGTGAGAAGACAAGATAGCAATGAAGAAAAAAAGATCTAATCTTTGTGCCAAGTTATAATACAGGTTGAACCTCTCAAATCCGGAATTCCATCATCCGGCAACTCCTGTAATCCGGCATAATTTAAATGTGCCGGAATAATTTAAATTTGCCGGTATGATTTTAATTAGCCGGACGGCCGCTAGGACGCGGCGGCGCTGTGCTTTGTTATTCTTGAGCGCGGTCAATCTGTGTTAATGCAGCGGCGAAATTCATTGTGTTAACTGCGAAGCACCCCCCAGGTGTTAACATTTACTATATTTCTGTAATATTTGCCCCTAAATATGGCTCCCAAACGACCAGGAAGTGATAGCGTTGTTGGTGAAGCTAAGAAAACGCGCAAACATATGACAATATCAGTATAACAGAAGGTGGATCTGTTGAGGAAGCTGGATAAAGGTGTCTCAGTGCAGACCCTATGCCAACAGTACAACATTGGGTCATCAACTGTTTATGATATTAAGAAGCAGAAAAATCAACTTCTTAAGCTTTACAGTGAGTCTGACAGTAAGAAGAGCATGGAGGTTCGTAAAACACTTAGAGAGGGGAAAAACAGTGATTTAGACAGTGCTCTCATACAGTGGTTTAAGCATAGGCGAAGTGGTAACGTTCCTTTGTCCGGCGAGATGATGATTGCGTAGGCAAAAATCTTTCACGCAGAACTTAACCTGCAGCATGAATGTGAATATTCTCAAGGATGGTTGCAAAAATTTAAAGCAAGGCATGGAATTAGTTTACATCGCGTATGTGGGGAGAAGTCTAGTGCAGATAAGGACGCAGCTGCAAAGTTTGTGGACGAGTTCGCTCAGTTTATTGCACATGAGAAACTAACCTCAGAGCAGGTTTACAATGCTGACGGAACTGCTCTGTATTGGCGTCGTCTCCCGGGTAAAACTTTGGCCCAAGAAACAGAGGAGAAATGTATCGGCAGCAAAGGCAGTAAGGACAGGGTATCTGTACTTGGATGCACTAATGCAGCAGGCACACACAAGACAAAGTTATTGGTTATTGGCAAAAGTGTGAACCCTAGATGTTTCAAAGGTGTGAAAGTGTTCCCGGTTATTTACCGTGGCAACAAAAAAGGATGGATGACAACTAAAATCTTTCTCGAATGGTTTGAGCGATATTTAGTCAGGGAGGCTAGAGCTCATTGCACATCAGTTGGCATAGATCCTAATTACAAAATTGTTCTCCTGCTGGACAATTGTTCATCTCACCCCGCATTGCTCATGAAAGATAATGTTATGGGTTTGTACTTGCCACCAAACTACACTTCCCTCATCCAGCCTTGTGATCAGGGTATTTTACGGTCCATGAAGTGTAAATATAGATCAGTGTTCATGCATCATGTGCTGTTGGCCATCAACAATGGAAAAGATATTCAAGCGATTCAAAAAGAATTCACGCTTAAGGATGCGATCTGGACTGCGAAAGGCTGGGACTCAGTAACGCCATCTACCCTAAAAAATGGGTGGCA
>JAXIVD010000912.1:103884-111574 GCA_036785275.1 Cancer borealis | reverse complement strand
GTAAGGAAGAATGAAAGTTTTATAAAGATCATATAGAGTGAATCTGAACAAAGGTAACATGTTCTTTATAAATATAGAATGTGTGAGCCGCGTCCTGCAGCGTTCCATGCCCGCTGTCTTTATCCCACGATGCTCAAGCGGATACGAATGTCACTGTGAAAGTTATTAATGATATCCGTATGAAGCGCACAGTTACGAGTACTATTATTATTTGTATTATTATTATTATTATTATTATTATTATTATTATTATTATTATTATTATTATTATTATTATTATTATTGTTGTTATTGTTATTATTGTTATTGTTATTATTATGAGAAGAAATTTGATGTCTACGCAGCTACATTTGGTCGTCACACCTTTGCTCTTTTCGTCTCCTAGAAATATATCTCTAAACTCACACCGTAAGTTACCTGAATGAGAATTGAAGGTTTTAACAAAGATACAACACTAATTTCATGCCCTCTCTCATCAAGCTTCTTTTAAAAATGCATTCAAAACTTAAATTACAAGCAGGATTGTTGGCATTGGGTCATGTAATATTTTTCTTCCCAAATGCATCACCATCAATTCACTGCGCGCCAATTTTCTAACCTTCCTCTTTTTTGGCCTGTATCCTTTACTTTCTTTATTGCTCTCCCTCCATCTCCTATGCATCTCCCAAATAGATTGCATGATGACAAGCCTTGAGTCCATGTCCTCTCCTCGTTTTCTTCCCGTACAATGTTGTCGAGGCACGAGGCGCAACACAACAGGAACAGCAACACACCAATAAAACTCAAAGAATATACCAAAGGAGGCACACAGACAGACTAGTGAAAGCTGGGAAGCACAATCTACATGCATTTCACGAAGTATTTCAAAGGGTCGCACGTCCTTCACCTGGAAAGCTGCGGTACCGTCACTTCAAACAGGAACAGGAGAACACAGTGATATCCTTCCGTTGCCTTCATGTTTTTTTCTGTTTTTGTCCTTTAAACTCTCCTTCTATCTGTCCTTCCTTCCCGCCTCCCAAAGCACCCGATGTGTCTTGAGGCAGATCGTGTTTTATTTTTCGTAGTTTAGACGAGGATGTGGCTCTCCCTTGTGCCTCCCTCCGCCCAGAGGAAGCTTCAGGAACACAACATTGTCTCTGTGTCGTCAGGATTAGTGTTGATCCGCCCAGCTTGGTCATCCCTCAAGTGGTGACAGTTTTATGTGAGTCTCCCCCAATCAGCACGACTCACTGTCACACGATCACCACTACCATATTTAAAAAAAAATTTAATCAATGGTATCGATTTAAATAACTTTTTCCCCTGTTAGTCCTATCTGGCAGTAAATATTTGCAATGAAAACCTATTACGGCATTTTCCACGTATTCCTTAAAGCAGAAATGATGAAAAAATATAATTAAAGAGGATAAAGTAATACCGCTGATTTCAAGGGCCAGCACGCGCACCACGGCAAGGAGACTCAGAAAGCCTTAAAGAGCCTCGCATGAAGGAACAAAATTATTCAAAGACCTGGACAAAGGCAACCCCGTGTCCAAGGGCCGCCCCTCAAAGGCTGCCCCGCCACCACCACCACCGGAGTCAACAGAGGCCCAGCTGCCTTTCTCCCTTCCACTCTCTGCCTGGCTGCTGCTCACACGCCTCTCCCGCTCACCTGCTTACCTGCCTTTCACGATCAACGATGAACGACACCTATGAACAACACAAGGAATACCGCGTCGCATTCTCCTTCCCTTGTAGTAGTAGTAGTAGTAGTAGTAGTAGTAGTAGTAGTAGTAGAAGTAGTAGTAGTAGTAGTAGTAGTAGTGCATCATGTAATACGTTCTTCACCTGGTATAAAATGACCTTTGACGAGCGAGTATATGAAATAAAAATGTCGAAACAAATACACATTCTCTGGCACCTTATTGGAGGCTGTTGCTGCTGCTGTTTTTTTTTTTGTATATGTGTATTTGTATGCGTGTGTATGTATGTATATCCAGTATGATCGAGGACACGAGAATCATTATTAGAAGAAGAACACCGCGAGGAAAGAAACCTACTTTGATTTGACTCCATTTGAATCCATGAGCTTTAAGATACAACAAACGTGGCAGCGATACATTCACCTCCTGGCCTCGTAACCTGATAGCCTGAAAACCAGGATAGAAAAGTTGGACTGATACGAACGATTGGTTTTCAAGTGGTGCTGAGTGCTTTACCTTCCCCTTACCCCTCTCTCCCCACAAACACACACATACACACACACATCCACCCCCTCCTCTTCCCCCCCACACACGAGTAAGTAAGTAAGATAAGTAGGAAGGAAAGTAGAAAAGAAGAGACCTACGTATTATACATATTTCTTTCACAGTTCCTCCTACACATCTGTATTATTCTGTCGCCTGAACTTTAAAACTTTTATGTATGCTAATAGTGATTCTTTCTCTCTCTCTCTCTCTCTCTCTCTCTCTCTCTCTCTCTCTCTCTCTCTCTCTCTCTCTCTCTCTCTCTCTCTCTCTCTCTCTCTCTCTCTCTCTCTCTCTCTCTCTCTCTCTCTCTCTCTCTCTCTCTCTCTCTCTCTCTCTCTCTCTCTCTCTCTCTCTCGGCACGTTATTCCGTCATCATATTGCACTCCAGAAGTAATTTTACGCAGCTGGTGGCAGGAGAAAACATGGAAGCGAGGGAGGCTGGACTCTGGTGTTGCGTAGTTTTTGAAAAGTGTGGCGTGACAACACTAAATGGCGAGTGAAAGAGAGAGAGAGAGAGAGAGAGAGAGAGAGAGAGAGAGAGAGAGAGAGAGAGAGAGAGGAGAAGAGAGAGAGAGAGAGAGAGAGAGAGAGAGAGAGAGAGAGAGAGAGAGAAGAGAGAGAGAAAAAAAAAAAAAAAAAAAAAAAACCCTGCAAAACTTTCAGAATGATTAATAAAAAAACTGTTTTGAAAGTAGGTGACTAAGAAGAATTAAATATTCCAGCCACGATGTGAGAGACGTAAGGAAGGAAAGTTTGACGGTGCAAGCAAACAGGCGGTGAGGGAAGCTTAAACGAAGAGGAGGAGGAGGAGGAGAGGAGGAGGAGGAGGAGGAGGAGAAGGAGGAGAAGGAGGAGGAGGAGGAGGAGGAGGAGGAGGAGGAGGAGGAGGAGGAGGAGGAGGAGGAGGAGGAGGAGGAGGAGGAAAGCAATATTACGGCCGCAAAAGAATCTTATGAGGAGAGGAAATGAAAACAATGGTGATGGAGGAGTTACGAGAGTCACTAATGAAAATGTTCTAACTTGAAATTACTTCGAAATGAAATTGTGCAGCTCGGAGGGAGGTCGACCATATTGTGCACCTACCTAATGTAGATCCACGTGAGGAAGGCTGCCCTCCCACCCTTCCTTCCTTCCTGCTGGTACTCCTTCAGGGGTTCAGGAGGCGGTGGTGATCCTCGTTCCCTCGTCTGTCTATCCCTCAAATCAACTCTTCCTTAAAACTACATCTAGTGATACATTCTTTCGGGAAATAATGACAGTGCAGTTCCTATCCACTTAATGATATTTTTGGCCATAAGTTTTGCTTAAAAATTGACTTCATCACAGTTGCCTAACCCTCTAATGATACCACGTTAATTTTTTTTTTTTTAATTATTAGCAGAAGTTGCAAAGCGTCTGATGCGAAACAGTGTGTGGGTTAAACAACACATTTTCGTGAACAATAGTTACGTGCACGTTGGGTAAAAGGTGTTCGTCGCCGCTGCCAAACCAATGATTGATGATGGTGACAGAAATAGTTTGGACCGTACGTGGCTATCTAGTGAGAGACATAAGTAAAGAAGGAGGAAGAGTAGGAGGAAGAAGGAGGGGGAGGATTACATAGTATTACATAGGAAGAACATATACCAGGATACTTATTGGTTTATTACGAGGATACCTACTGAACTATGCATTACAACAGTACTATAGAACAAGGATATAATAGAACAAGGCTTCTCTCCGTATAACACCATGACGTATTGTAACCTAACATATGACTTTATTTATTTAAGTAGCAATACATTGTTGTATTTTGTGTTTTGTGTGTGTATTTAAGCTTCAACGAGACAACGAGGAGCATGAAGGGTGAATGTCCGCTAAAGGGTCGCTTATTTACCGGCTTCCAACACACAATTCAAAGTACTTACCGGGCTGGCGAGGGTGCAAGGCCGTGGCTGAGCTTCAGGCTGGCTGGACGCAATGTGCTGTGACTACAAAGTACATATACGATGATGTAATAATATAATACTATTTTGTCGTGACGTATCATTTTCCTGGCGAGTTACTGCTGTCACATTTCCAAGGCTGTGTTTCTGATATTTTTTTTTTTTTGTATTTTGTGGTGTTGTATTACTTAGTGTGATGAGAATATTATGATAAATGTATGTGAACTCTATTATCAAGTACTACAGGTGTGCCGTACGATCATCTTCAATCTATCTTTGTTATTTACTTATTGACACACAAATACTGCATTCTTCAATAACATGGATTTATAAACATCGATTTATTCACCATTGATATATTTTATAGTTTGTATGTGATTCTGTATGTATTTGAAATTCTTTGTGGCACGTGATGCATTATTTTGGAAAAGGTTTACTTGATGTATTTGATATATTTCAGCATCAACGTGTATGTATATGTTGGTTGAGATCATACTTCACTGTTTTCATGTGGGTTACGGATACTTACATATGTTATAGTGTATATTTCACTCTTTCACGTCTGAGTCACTCACTCACTCATTTTACAAAGGAAGTACAATAATGAGTGCAGTGTTGCGTCAGGCTTTCAGAATAATACATGACTGTCAATATTTATGTAATGCTTTCGCTCAGTCAGTGAGTTGCATTTGAAAAGTGTTTACCTCTTTTGAAGGCTGAAGGTATGCATATGGAAGTGCGTTTGCTTGCTGGGCGTGGGCGGCAGACTAGCTTGGTTCTTTGGATGCTGTGAGACGCTTTGGGTTAATAGTTAAAAGTATTACTGTGTTAATCTAAACTCAGATCTGACGGGAATTTTCTGTGTATTACATTAACTTCTTTGCTTCCTCTACTATTGTAACTACGACAGTTGATTTGAATTATGGAGAATACAAACCAACTCATCGATCCAATGTTCAAACTCAGCACTTCCTTCCTACGTAGTTTTGTATTTTGTTAAGAAAAGAAAAAAAAATAACGGAACATGAATCACACGGAATCGCAAAGCATGAAGAAATAGATGAAAAAAAGCTACAAAAACTCACATTGAGGCGAATGATAATAATTCAAAAAGCAGCGAAATAAATCTTGAATTCGATATTAACAACAAACAAACAGAGGTTGAGGTGGTGCGAACTTGGCTTAGGTGAAAGTGCATTCCAAGTGAACTTTGAGCTGCTTTCACAACCACACTAATAAATGATACAACCAATAAGTGATACAACCTCGTGCACCTCCACCTGCCTCCCCCTGCACGTGTAAACACTAGCACGGGCACGGCAAGGTCTAGGTGAAAGGAGGTAAGGTGGAGGGAGGGAAGGAGGGAAGAGGTCACTTAGATAATTCAAAACATGGTCAATAAGAGGTATTCAGTTTTTATATTCGTCTTAAAATTGACTGTGTTCTCTCTCTATCTATCTATCTCTATGTCTATCTTTATCTCTCTTTCTTTCTCTTTTTCTCCTTCGCTCGCTCATTATCCGCGAAAAGAGAAGGAGGAAGGACATTACGCGCGATCGGCATTCCAGGGAAGCACTGAGGGGACGGCGGTGACTTCCGGGCAAAACAACGTCATAAAAGGAAAACAAAAACAGGCGCCAGGAAAACAGAACCACAGAAGAACAGAACGTGACGCGACTCTAAACTATCCACTTCACAACACGGAACTAAAACGAGGCCGTCGGGAGGGGACATGTGTAAACAAAATGCTCCATCTGAGGTCTGTACGTGTCTGGTCAAATTTAAAGACATGGGTGTGTTCTTAAGGGTGTGTGAGTGTGCTATGTGTGTGTTGTGTGTGTTGAGGAGGAGCAGGAAAAGGTGTGAGTTAGCAGATATGGTTATGTTGAACAGGTGTGTAGGGAAAAGAGATGCGTTGTTGAAGGAGTACAGGTGATAATTTAATGAGTGTGTTTTGTATATAATGAGTATGTCAGAGATGCAGTTGAGTAAGAATAGTTTTTTGTTATATATCTTGGAGCTTCTTCATAATTCAACAATATCCTCGCTTTCCTCATACTTTGGATTATTGATGTTGATCTGTAAGAAATCATTATTATCATCATCATCATCATTACAACAATCATCATCATCATCATCATCATCGTTTAAGGTTCCACAGCAGGACAAAGGCTTCCCACAATCTTTTCACCTCGTTTTTATCGGCTCTGTCAATTCAAGGTTACCTCAACAAAACTTCATATATCTTCTTTGCATCTAGTTCTCTGTCTGCTTTGTGTTCTTTTTACCATCCTTAGTTTGCCATTGTGTTACTCTAATTGTCCATCTATTATCTCTTCCGTGCATGACGTGTCTGACCCCACGTCCAACTTTTTAAATTTTGGTTATAATGATTGGTATGTTCCTTGATCAATGTCGTTCTCTTCCTATCCTCCTATATCACTTTCTTCCTATCCTTCTATGTCGCTGTATTCCTATTCTTCAATGTTATGCCAAATTTTATTCTCTCCATTCTCCTTTTTGGGTAACATATAGTAACTTCGAGGAAATTCACTGCAAAACCAAAATTTGTTAAAGTGCTCGCGAATATACGATGTTGGACTCATTATAACATCCATCTAGAGTGAAAAAAAGTTTACTGCTAACTAACTAAGAACTTGAAGCAAAATCATCGAAGGCAATGACCGCGATTCTGAAGAAGAGAAGAGAAGAGAAGGGAGAGGAGTAGAGAAACAAACAATTAGGCAGAAAGATAAACAGGTACACAAACATAAAAAAAAAACAAGGAAAGAACCAACAAGTAAATAAAACAAACACACCACACATTGATTGATCCACACACACAAAAAAAAAACACACACACAAACACCAAAAAAACAAGACAAACTACAACTACCAGTTAATTAATTGTCTCGTTCATGGAAGCAGGTGACTCGCAGCAACGAAACACCCCAAACGAAGCGTGAAACAAAGAAGCATCGCTATTTACGACACTCTCTCCCGCGCCATCAATCACGAAGAAACAAGAGAAATTCAGCGACGGAGCGACATTTAGCGAGAACGAGTGACCGTCAACAATGATTACCGACGAGGACGTAGATGATGATGGAGTGTGTGTGTGTGTGTGTGTGTGTGTGTGTGTGTGTGTGTGTGTGTGTGTGTGTGTGTGTGTGTGTGTGCGTGTGCGTGTGTGTAGGAGGAAAAAGATGAAGAAGTGAGGGAGAAGAATGCAAGAAGAAAGGATGCAAGTGCGGTCCGGAAGGGAAGAAGGAGTGAAGGAAGAGACATAAAAAAGAGGGAAGTGGTTACGAAAGATATAAGAAGAGAAGGACAAGGATGGGATGGGGAAAGGAATACAAGGAATTGAAAGAAAGAAAGGAGGGAGGGAATGAGAGAGAGGCAGTGAGGAAAGTAGTACGTGAGAGAGGAAAACAGGAGGAGAGGATGGGAAGGGAAGGAAGGAGAGGCATGAGGGAGGAGAGGATAGGAAAGGAAGGTAAGGATAGGTAGAAGGAAGTCATGATACACAATGTTGAT
>JAXIVD010000912.1:93884-96384 GCA_036785275.1 Cancer borealis | reverse complement strand
CAGGAAATAGATTTACAACGTTTAACGAGACCTTACACCAAGAAACCTTAATGACGGGGCTCAGCCTGTCTGTTACTTAAGGAGAAATTAAGTACTTGGCTTAATTAATAGCGATAGCTTAGAGTAAAGGGATAAACACGTTTGTAACTTGGCTTTGATATCAAACCATCAGTGGAGAAGGAAACTACAAGCTACAAACAAGATGAACTAAGTAATTACACGTTATGTCAACATTTGTGATCCTTTATCACTCACTCGCAAACTATTTAGTTTAAACTATATCGGAAGCTTACAGAAACAAGAACATAAGATGTTGGTAATGTTTGTGGTGCGCGTACTCGTACACTCGGTGATGAGCGGCCAAGGAACACCAGAACACAACACTGCCATGGAGGAAACACTGAAGAACACTTACACGGTATTCATGCAACACCAACATTGTGATGGACTGAGTAAAGCACAACACAACACAAAGAGGAAATAAAACACAAAACAAGTTGAACACAATGAACACTGAAAGAGAGGCTTCCGATCCACAACAGTTCACGACAAGTAAACAATACATACAACCAACCCAGAAAACAAGTAGAAAACAATGAAACACTAGACAAGAGAACACCTGTCGATAACGTAATGAAATGCAAGTAAAGGATAACAAAATAACGAGACACTAAATAGAGAACAGACCGACATTTTGTTGCATTTGTTTCGTTTGAAAACACTTTATATATATATATATATATATATATATATATATATATATATATATATATATATATATATATATATACATATATATATATATATATATATATATATATATATATATATATATATATATATATATATATATACATATATATATACATATATATATATATATATACATATATATATATATATATATATATATATATATATATATATATGTATATATATGTATATATATATATATATATATATATATATATACATATATATATATATATATATATATATATATATATATATATATATATATATACATATATATACATATATATATATATATATATATATATATATATATATATATATATATATATATATATATATATATATATATGTGTGTGTGTATGCTGAAAAATGTACTAAGCAACGTGCAGTCAAACCCATCACTCAAAGAGTAAAAGTCTCGTCTTGTACTAATTGTTTAGCCGGGAGGAGGAGGAGGAAGAGGAGGAAGAGGAAGAGAAATACAAAAGAGTACAAAGGAAGAACAGACAGCAACAGTCCTACTGGACCTAACGAAACTGTCCGTGTAGCTACACTACTACTATAATATCTACTACTTTATAGAAACAAAAGGACAGCAAATTGGAAGGCTCCTCCCCACCCACCCCTCCCTCCAGCTGAAGCTGGCCGGAAGAGGAAGTGTTACTATGTAGTATAAAAGAAGAAGAGGAAGATGTAGAGGAGAAGGAGAAATATGAAGAGGAAGAAGAGGAAGATGAAGAAGAAGAGGAAGGAGAGGAGGGTGAACTGCAGGTTAAGAGGTTTATCCTTATACCTCTTCCAATCGTCCACTTGCTTATCTCCTTACTCACGCTCCTTCCATGCTCCTCCTCCCTGAGTTTATCGTCCCATAAAGGCGGCTGCTGCTTCCTAATTGACACCTACTACCTACTGCTCGTGAATTACTGATGCCGGAACATTAGCGTCACCTTGCTAAGTGAAGGGAACGTACTCAGGAAGGTGTTGGTGTCAGTCAGTTGTATATAATCTGCGTCGCGTCTCCCCCGCTCAGACCCGTGGACGCATGCATCTACCTTAACGGATGCTGCATCTTCACATGACTTTTGGCTATTAATTAAGCAGGTGAGGGGCCGTAAGGGTTATTTTCCCTCTCAAATAATGATGTTTATTAATAAAGGAAGTAAGAGTCGTAAAATATACTTGCTGATCCATTGTGTGTAGTAGATTAATTATCATCACGCGGCTAATCGATTTATTTGCAAGATCAAAGAAAAGTTTTGAGTCCAGAGTTTCATATTAATTATCTCCCGCGGAATCATCTAAAGATCTGCTGAATACTGAGGTTTCTCTTTTCAATGTATATAGAGAAGAAAAAAATCGTCTCCTCTTCTCCTCTCCCCACGTGGTGCCTTTCTAGCGCAGCCTCTTGCTTCTTTCATCTCTTATCTTCTGCAACACTTCCATTCTTTGCCAACGTTATCTTTGTTTTCTTTACCTTTCATCTTCGTTCGCCTACATCTCCTCCTCCACCTCCTTCCGATTTCATCATGTAACTCAAAATAACCCACAAGAATCTCGAGAAAATGACCGGAGCGGCAGCAAGAAAGTCACATGAAAAATAATTCGTATGAGCAGACAGTGAGACAGTAGACAGGGGAGAGAGGCGTCTAAGGTGTGGTTGCTGCTGTGTGTTCAAGGGGCGGTAGTGTAGCATCGTGGTCCGCATGGTTAAGGACGCTGGCAAGTGTTCCCTTGGGCACTATTA
>JAXIVD010000912.1:76384-88884 GCA_036785275.1 Cancer borealis | reverse complement strand
TAACTCGAGATTTTTTCTTTGTTTAACATAACTGAGCTCTTGATCGCACACTTAGTATGCCTGACCTCACCCTGATCCCTTTCCTAACATGCTGGAAGCCATTCATCATTGTCATATAATTCTCACTCAACACTTCTAATCCTATCTTCTCGCTGTTCTAACACATTGACTTTCACTACAACAGAACCTGAAATACTTGGAACACTCACATCTTGGCCTACAACTGCCTCTAACATTCACATCCTCCTCTGCACATAATTTATCCATATAATCGCCTTAATAAAAGCCTCACAAAGCAAACAAAACATGTACTTACTATTTTAATTGCCAATAGAATAATTCACCAACACCCTTTACACCGGGATAACATTGTGCTCGCCGTGTTTGTCAAAGGGAGATCGAAAATACAGGTCGCATTGAAGTGTGAACGGACAAAATACATAATAAACGCTCACAATAATACGTAACGTGACAGTATATTGAATTGAATAACACATTAGCGTATGAACAAGATAATCTTCTGTTATATGCTTTTAACATTGATATTTCACTCCAACTCCAGGTTTGACAATGCCATAAAGACCAATTTTTCATCCTAAAGCTTTGTCAAGAGTGAGACTTCCACAACTCTGCTCCTCATAGCTTTTTTCCCCGTGTGGTTTCGTCCCATAGCGCGTGGCCAGCGTAGTTGATGTAATATGAACAGGTATCGTAATTAATACTGCAAATTCACTGCATCTCACCTGTATAGTTTCAAGGTTAGACTACATTAATAAAAAAGAGAAAAAAGAATATGAACCATTCAATGAGACTCGTACTGCGTTGTGTATTTATTGATGTACGACGTGCGATGTTGAGTTATTTTAATTATGGATACTCAACACAATATCTTTCCTTATCTCTCTCTCTCTCTCTCTCTCTCTCTCTCTCTCTCTCTCTCTCTCTCTCTCTCTCTCTCTCTCTCTCTCTCTCTCTCTCTCTCTCTCTCTCTCTCTCTCTCTCTCTCTCTCTCTCTCTCTCTCTCGCTCTTTCTTTCTCTTTCTCTCACGTGATCAGCACTAAGCAGCATCTCGTCAGCCAATCTCGCCTCGTCGCCACACAACACACAATCAATCCCCGGAGCGAGAGTCACCCGGAAGGACCCTGACACCCCGATCAACGAGGGATTTACACTGACAAGGGTGTTGATCCGTGCAAACCAGACCACACATATTATCCATCCATTGCAGACACGCACGTTTCCCTGCATACAAACTGGCTAACAGGTGATTCTGGTTACTAGGGAGGCAGTCTCTCGGGGTGATCTATATTGCTCTTATTATCATTATGTTGTTATTGTTATTGTTATTATCATCTTTACTTTGTTGTTATTACTATTATTATTATGATATTATTCAGGTTGTTTTCCTTAATGTATTTTTCTTACTGTTAATACCACATTATTTTGTTTTTAGTGTTTCTTCTCCAGATGAATTTAACCTTTTGATATAAATAAAAAAACTACCTTCGTGAATGCATATCAATACTCATTCATTACACACCTTCCTGACCATTCATTCATTCACGTTGAGGTGGTGTTTGTGTGGGTTCATGTTTCATTGATGAGGCGCTGCTTTGAGTCTGGTGGGAGGCTACATGCTTAATTGGTCTCATGATAATGCCTCGTGTTACTCCCTTCCCTCCCACCACACACACACCCTTACGACCGCCCCCTCCCCATACACACGCCCTTCCCCCACAACACACACATACACACACACACACACACACACACACACACACACACACACACACACACACACACACACACACACACACACACACACACACACACACACACACACACACACACACACACACACACACACACACACACACACACACACACACACACACACACACACACACACACACACACACACACACACACACACACACACACACACACACACACACACACACACACACACACACACACACACACACACACACACACACACACACACACACACACACACACACACACACACACACACACACACACACACACACACACACACACACACACACACACACACACACACACACACACACACACACACACACACACACACACACACACACACACACACACACACACACACACACACACACACACACACACACACACACACACACACACACACACACACACACACACACACACACACACACACACACACACACACACACACACACACACACACACACACACACACACACACACACACACACACACACACACACACACACACACACACACACACACACACACACACACACACACACACACACACACACACACACACACACACACACACACACACACACACACACACACACACACACACACACACACACACACACACACACACACACACACACACACACACACACACACACACACACACACACACACACACACACACACACACACACACACACACACACACACACACACACACACACACACACACACACACACACACACACACACACACACACACACACACACACACACACACACACACACACACACACACACACACACACACACACACACACACACACACACACACACACACACACACACACACACACACACACACACACACACACACACACACACACACACACACACACACACACACACACACACACACACACACACACACACACACACACACACACACACACACACACACACACACACACACACACACACACACACACACACACACACACACACACACACACACACACACACACACACACACACACACACACACACACACACACACACACACACACACACACACACACACACACACACACACACACACACACACACACACACACACACACACACACACACACACACACACACACACACACACACACACACACACACACACACACACACACACACACACACACACACACACACACACACACACACACACACACACACACACACACACACACACACACACACACACACACACACACACACACACACACACACACACACACACACACACACACACACACACACACACACACACACACACACACACTTCCTCCCTCCACGCAGCCATCACCACTAAGAGCAGGTGACGCTCACGCAAATTATCACCTTCACGCTCCGTATATTTTGTTAACAAACACTAGAGCACAACGTTAATTGAAGACCTAAAAACATGGAAATTAATATGATGCTGGAATTTTAAATATATTATACTACATATACATATATATTTAAAGTCGAGGTATTATTGGCAGCCAAGTATTCCTTCGTATGTAGAGGCAATGACAACCACCAAGATGTAAGCAGATAAATGTAGCAAATAAAGGGCGTAGGAGATACATCCTTCTTCACGTTACTAATTCTTTCCATATCGAAGACCAAGCAGCATAATGACCTTGAAAACTAGTAACACAGATGAAGACACGAATGAAACATCTGCTAATGAACCCCAAGCTAATCTCACGCCCGTCTCATACCACACTGTATCTTATTTCACCGATGCTGGTAATTCAAGTGATTAGATGTACATTTTTAACGATGCAATTACCACATAGGTGACGCGCGGCGGGAGTCAGGCGTGGTGGTGACATTTCTGTTCTTGAGAGTTAATGATTCTCGTGGTGAGGAATTGCGTCTCCTCAACCTTTACGTCCAAGTGTAAGTGTTCAATAAACAACCTTGTCCCTTACGTGTGTGTTTTTTTTTCAGATTCAGGAAATTACTACCAAATTGCGGGGGTAATTTCACCTCATTAATACTACAGACTAGAATTGGGTTTTGTCAGCGTGTGAAAAGGTGGAAGCGGGGGAGGAATAGGAAGAGGTAGATGAGGAGTAAGAGTAAAGAAGAAAAAGAGGAGAAAGAAGAGGAAGAGGAAGAGGAGGAGGACGAGGAGGATATTCGAAAAAGCCTATAGATTTCGTCCCTTTATTTCTTTTATTAATTATCGTCAGTTACTCAAAATTACAGAATAGAATGTCGTATTACAACATTTACTTCTACAATAAAACAGATTCATTAGCAAGTTCCTGCCACCACCTCTTCATCACGTGACCACCACCACCACCACCACCACCACGACTACCACCACCACCACCACCACGGGAGGTTATCGTGTAATGGAACAATGTACGTGACTCTTACAATCATTTGGATGAGCATAAAGATCACATACCTTCACGTTTTCCCAACAAAAAATCATAATAACACCGCAATCGTTATCCTTAATTGTCTGTCATTACGTCAGTTCATACAAGTAACAAGTGTTGACGCATAGCACTAACTTAGCCTCCCTTCTGGTGCTTCCTACAGCGTGTTTAGTGCTGACCGAGGTGACTTATAATTTGTGACTTATAATTCGTGACTTATAAATGTCTTCTTATACATATTTTTCCTCCTTACAACTTTTTACCTGATTGTGAAAGTGGAAATTCTTGGGGTGTTTCTCAGGCTAGAAATGATAGCGAAGATTCAATTTACTCCTGAATAGTGACAAATGTGTGTGTGTGTGTGTGTGTGTGTGTGTGTGTGTGTGCGTGTGTGTATGTGTGTGTGTGTGTGTGTGTGTGTGTGTGTGCAGATAGCGTGTTTCGCAGGGAATCGAAGTGCAATGAACAAAACTAAAGTACCATTACGGACCATCAACTAGGGGGAAAAAGTGTAGGTTTCTTACCGAATAACACACACAGACACATATACACAGAGACGCACCACACACACAAACACACACACACACACACACACACACACACACACACACACACACACACACACACACACACACACACACACACACACACACACACACATGAATAAACCATTGAAGCAAGATACCCTCATTATGTGAAAAGGTGGTGGTTTTTGCAGGAGGAGGAGGAGGAGAAAGAAGAAGAAGAGAGAGAGAGAGAGAGAGAGAGAGAGAGAGAGAGAGAGAGAGAGAGAGAGAGAGAGAGAGAGAGAGAGAGAGAGAGAGAGAGAGAGAGAGAGAGATAACAACACAACGAGGTGAAGGCTCTAACCAGGTGTTTCAGGGGAGCGAGAACCTGCCTCGTAGCTCACCAGGTAACTTAATTAAGAATCAACGTTAATGTTATTAGCAAATGGACAAAATGGATGATGTACTTAACGATTAGCTATTAACACTAACGCACAACCCACTTACCACCATCACCCTCCCCCCCCCCCCTTAACACACACACACACACACACACACACACACACACACACACACACACACACACACACACACACACACACACACACTACTTTTCAATTATAATTTTTGTAGTAAGACAGAACATAATCACTCGAAATACATTGAAAAAACAACAAAAAAATTCAAAATGTCATGTTTCCAGTTTTATTCCAGCGTGTGATTGTGTGTGGTGATGGTACCCTTCAGATTAGCACTCACTCACTCATTCACTCACTCACTCACTCACTCACTCACTCACTCACTCACTCACTCCCTGCACATAGGTCATGGCAGGAAGGAGGGACCCAAGACTACTAGCGTCACAGGGAGAGAACTGAAGAATCAATAGTGGAATATGTGAGATGTTTTTGTCATCTTTTGAAGTCCAAGTGAGGCGGCGCTGGCTGACGACACCTTGAGAGTTGAACGTAAAACAGAGAAGCAGGAAGTTAAGGGAGGGAAAAAAAGAAAAGAAAAGAAGCGTAGACTAAACGAAATGAAATGTAAGGGAAGTATGGATTTAAGACGAAAAATAAAGTGATTATATCAGAACTAAAAAAGAAAAGTAACCAACGTGTAGGAATAATAAAGTATAAACAAGTGATTTTACAAATAATTCTAACCCTAAAGACAAAGGTTAGTGGTGCTAAGAGACACGTGATGCGGATGACTTTCAAGAAAACAAAACAACAATGATAAAAAGACACATTTTCGTTAAGAGATAGAATAGTGTTACCGAGTGTTGAAGAAAGAAGTGAAGCCTATGTCTCATTAAATAACAAACACTCGAGGCACCAACTCCATGAAATATTGAAGAACGTAAATGTAGAAGGCGTTGGTGAGCATACATATTATACACTTTGTTTGTCAAGAAAGATGATAAACTAAAAGGAAATGTACTCGTAAATATACAAATATACAAATAAACAGAACACTTAGCCACACACACACACACACACACACACACACACACACACACACACACACACACACACACACACACACACACACACACACACACACACACACACACACACCCACACACACACACACCACCCGTACATTAAGTCTTTCAATATTCTCGCTGAACAAAGCTTGACTGACTCACTGCTGGAGAAAATTATACAAACAGCCTCAGTCCTTCCGTCACCAGCATCTCCAACACAGACTTTAATTACTCCTTCAAGCACCACAACGCCGGACGCACCAGAGTAAAAGGCGGAGAATAAACGTCTTGGATAATATACGTGTTTTTTCATCCAGCCGTGAACGTATATACGGAAGGAAAAGTTGGTAGCATTATTTACATTGATACAGTTTTTGTTTACACCTTTGTTAAGAGGCATTGAAGGTGCTGATCAAAGTGTAAGAATACGTAAACAAGAACCTAAGTTATTGTCAGTTATTATTTAGTTAGTCTTGTCAGGATGGAATGAGGGACAGTGTTGCCAGCTAAGAAAATGAGATAAAGGAGAAAATAATCAATAATAATAGTTAAGTCTTAAAATAAATGATTGAAAGGAGAAGAAAATCAACGTTAACAATTAAGTCTTTAAGTAAATGGTTTAAAGATGATGATGAATACAGTTTAATGAGTAAGTCTTCGCGTGGCTGTCGGAACCTTGTGTTAAGAACTGATACACGCTTTTATAATTGAGAGCCAGCAAGCATCTCGCAACCCAGGTACACTTAAGGGCGCGGGGCTTGAGTTACGGTGCATTATAAGAGAATTTACAACACGAGTCAACTTTCATAACACGTCGGCAATGATGGGTCGGCTCCCGGAACGAACCCTCAGAGAAACACAACTCTTGCCGCGGAATGAAACTGTTACGTTGAGGATGAAAATTATGTACAAAGACGGAATGTTCTGCAGGAGAGTTAGAACGATGCTTGGGAAGGGGATGGGGATGAGGGGAGGCTAGGTTGGAGTTGGTTTGGACTGTGGGTGTAGTGAGTGGAATAGTGTTTTGAGCTGCGAGTGTGGGAGGAAAGTGTTCCGGGCTTAGAGTGTCGTGGAAGGGGATAAAGAGTTTTGGGTTTAGGCAAGATGGGACGATTGTGTTCCAGGGTGAATGTGTTGTGGGTGGGAGTGGATGGCGGGAAGGGGAGTGGAGTAGAGGTGGAGTAGAGGTGGAGTAGAGGTGGAGTAGAGGTAGGCTAGAGAGGCGAAAAAGAGTATCAGGCCATGGAAGGAAAGCTGAACGTTCATAGGAAGCTCAAAAAAGGATGTCGCCTCAACTATGTATTCCTGATTCAGTGAAATTCATGAAACAACCGAAGCATCTGACTCAAGGGAAACGTGAGTGCGCTTCATGCTTTGGTTTGACGAATCTGAAACAAATGAAATGGAATGGACAATGAAGCAGGAATGTTTTCGATTATTCGTTACTCTACTTTTCTATCGCGTTTCTCTTCCTGGCTGGGAAATTTACTGCCACTGTCTGCTGAATCTTTAAACACTGGAATAAAATGAATCTCGCAGAAAGGTGTACGAGGTAGTAAAACAGAACGTGAAGAAGAACCAATTCCAGGCTCGAAGAACACTACTAAATCACCAATACTTTTCATTGCGTTACGAAGGCTGAGCGCGATGCATCAACTACTTGCTGCAAACACGAACACTTGCTTGAGGCTGAACTTATCTTACGCATGTTGTGTTTGCATTATATATCATTAATCCTTGATCGTCTGTCTGTTATTCAGAAGAGACAGAGGAGTGAGGAGCGTGGCGGTGAAAGTAGTAGCCGTAATAATAGTAGCAGTGATGATGAATAGGGTGAGGGAGTGGTGGTGCCGGGGTGTAGGCGTGGGTGTGGGTGTGGGTGTGGTGGGTGCAGGGGGCTGGGCTGGGCTGTGCTGTGCTGTACGGGGCGGGGCGGGAACATGGCGCGGCAGGATGTGAGGTAACGAGGGGCATAATGGTCCCTAATGGCTGCTTAATGCTGGCAGTAAAATTGCTTTATGCCTCGTTAGTGTCTGGCCAATAACATTAAGCTAATCAATACATTCCCTAAGTTTAGCGGCGCCGCTGACAAGCAGCTGCCACGAGATGAAGTCACTGTTCACTGTTCAGCTGCCACGGGATGAAGTCACTGTTCACTGTTCACCTGCCACGGGATGAAGTCACTGTTCACTGTTCACCTGCCACGGGATGAAGTCACTGTTCACTGTTCACCTGCCACGGGATGAAGTCACTGTTCACTGTTCACCTGCCACGGGATGAAGTCACTGTTCACTGTTCAGCTGCCACGGGATGAAGTCACTGTTCACTGTTCACCTGCCACGGGATGAAGTCACTGTTCACTGTTCACCTGCCACGGGATGAAGTCACTGTTCACTGTTCACCTGCCACGGGATGAAGTCACTGTTCACTGTTCACATGCCACGGGATGAAGTCACTGTTCACTGTTCACATGCCACGGGATGAAGTCACTGCTGACCCGACCCTTCCCCCCTCCCCCCTTCCCTCCCCCTCCCCCTCCCCCCACGCCTCCGTCAGCCGGGCAAGGGTGACGGAGGGACGCGTGGGACGGACGCCTTGTAAGGAATTCAGTTTGGATTTATTCATAAACTTTTCCTGAATATTACTGATTCAAACTTTCTTACTTTTCTTGTTTGTGTGATGGTTTCGAAGGTGTTTTGTGGTGATAATATTCAAGGGTTATTGCAGTGTTTTAAGGAGCAATTATAGTGGATGTGAACCTTTATTTAATTTTATTTTTTTTCTCTTTTTTCTTCTCTCTACACATACACACACACACACACACACACACACACACACACACACACACACACACACACACACACACACACACACACACACACACACACACACACAACACTATATCTAAGGACAGTCACTCACTCAAGGCTACAAATATAACCATGTAATAACAAAAAAAAATAAAAAATAAAAAACATTACCAAACAATCTAAACTTAAAACCATCAACACAATACCAAAACATTCACTCCTCCTTATCACCTCATCAAGTTATAGATAAATCAAAACATATCCACTCACTCAACACACGTAGTTATCCTGACCATCGCACGCAATTCACTCGCACAAATCTAATAAATGACTCAAATTCTGAACTCTTAATGAATTCCACGGAGACGAGGAGACACGGTTAACAAGTTTGCTGTGGTGAGATTGTGTTCAATTATCTTGGTGATGGAATGAATGAGTGGATTAGATAGCGACCAAGTGGAGCATATGGGACAGCTCAATGTGGCGTGGCAGGGGTAGTGATGGAGGAGGAGGAGGAGGAGGAGGAGACAAAGGGAGAGAGAAGGATTTGTACTAAAGAGAGAATATAGGATGAGAATGTGATAAAGACGAATGCAGTAATAGAAACGGTAAAGAAAACGAGAGAATAGAACAAAAAATACAAGGAATAGAATGCAAGGAATAATAAGAAAGAAAGAAAAGGTAAAAGAAAAAAAAAAAGTGAATGATAGAAGAAAGGAAAGAAGAAGGAAAGTAAGGAGAAAAGGATCAAAAGAGAGGAAATATGTCAAAATTGAAGTGTTTTGGTCCTGCGAGGATTGAAGCAGGAAAGGCTGGGCACTTACAGAGAAAGACGTGGGGATGGAGGGGCTGGAAACGGGCTGGAAGGGGCGGGAAGGGGCGGGAAGGGGCGGGAAGGGGCGGGAAGGGAAGAGAAGGGGTAGGAAGGGGTAAGACAGGGTGGACCATGTATATATCAAGGCAAGGCTGATCGGAGGAGTGGAGAGGGAGGTGGGGGATAAGTGGAAATCCTAGTGAATCTCAGAGTGGATGAAACGGAGCGGAGAGATGAGTGAAAGAGAACCAGGATCAGGTGGAAGACAGGGGAAGGGAAGGGGGAGAAAACAGCGCATTGGGAGCAAGACTTGAGGGTGATTGTGGCAGAGAAAAGACGGAGGAATCAAACATTATTACGAGGAAGTTGGAAGAATGAAAAAATAATGATTATGACAAGAGCGTTTAAAGGTCTCTCAAGCTTCCGGCAAGTCTGAGCAAACACACACACACACACACACACACACACACACATACACACACACACACACACACACACACACACACACACACACACACACACACACACACACACACACACACACACACACACACACACACACACAGACACACACCGGCCATCACAACTATGAATGTCAGTATTGCCAAAACGTAACCATTCGTATCAAAAAGTCAATTAGGTTGATCCGAATCACGACGGACCGAAGAAAATTGGCAGCCATTCTCCTCTCCCCTCCTTTTCTCTCTCTCTCTCTCTCTCTCTCTCTCTCTCTCTCTCTCTCTCTCTCTCTCTCTCTCTCTCTCTCTCTCTCTCTCTCTCTCTCTCTCTCTCTCTCTCTCTCTCTTCGCTTTCTTCCTTTCCACTATTTTTTCTTATTCCATCCTTCACTGCCTATTCCCTTCACCTTCCCTCTCTCTGCTTACCCTTTCTCCCTCCCACGAGACTCGCGACAAGATAGGAGGAGGAGGAGGAGGAGGAGGAAAAGGAGGAGGAGGAGGAGGAGGAGGAGGAGGAGGAAGAAAAGGAGGAGGAGGCATGGCTGTTTTGACTCGTGAGAAAAAAGCATACAAACATTTCTTGTCCTGATTTATTGGCTTAAATTTCATGTTGCCCACCACTGGTTCCACTCCCTGCCGATTAATGGAAATTACCTCAGCATTTCACGCGATTAACCCTCCTCCTCCTCCTCCTCCTCCTCCTCCTCCTCCTCCTCCTCCTCCTCCTCCTCCTCCTCCTCCTCCTTCTCTTCTTCTTCTCCTTTTCCTTCTCCTCCTTCTCCTTCTCTTTCTCTATCTCCTCCTCCATCTCTTCCTTCTCCTTAAAGTAAAAGTTGGTGAGGAAAAGTTACTCGAGATTAACGAGAGAATTACCAGAGAGAGAATTTCATTAGATTTCGGCCAATTCTAAATGACGTTGACTGGAATGAAATGTCACAATAAGCAAATAGTGATAAATCATGAGAGGGGATTCACTACAAAAATTGAGCGTCGTTATAAATGTTTGTGTATTCTATCGTAGCAAACATAAAGCGATGATGATGAATAAGATGAAGAGGTGGGATAATGATAATGAATAGAGCCTCTCTCTCAAAAAAAAAGAAGAAAAAAATAGAAAAAAATATATGAATGGAAATAAATAAAAATGGCGCATACAAATAAAAATAAAGGAAAAGGAAATTACATATCAACACACAATCGAACTGACAAATTTGTGTTTACCAAATTTAACGTAAAACAAAAAGTATAATAACACGAAGTTAGAAAAACCTTGAAGAATGTCATAGTGAAAACAAGTAAATTTAATCCCAAAGAACTTTATAGTTATCCAAATAATAATAAAAAAAAAAAATTCCTCATTTGTAGTATTAGTCCATTTACTCAAGAACATGGTGGGTGGGGAGGAGCCTTCACCTTTACTACCCTACGTCTAACACATTATATCCGATAGTGTAGTCTATTACAAACAACAACGTAAGGGTATATAAAAAAAAAAGGTATGCTGCTGTTTGCTCTTCTTTTATGTACCTTTGTGTTCCTCCTCCTTCTCCTCCTCCTCCTCCTCCTCCTTCTCCTCCATGTCTGACTCCTTTCCTCCAAACGTATTCTCCTTCAAAACATTTTACTCAGGTAGTATTTTCCTTCCTTGTGTCGATTCCACATTTTTGTCCATCCTGGTGAGCGCCTCTTCTCTGTCCCTCCCATTGCCTCGCCCCACCTTCCGTCCACTCAAGTTTCCCTCTTCCAATATCCGTTTTCCCTTCATTCAATTTCCTTTTCTTTCCTTCATTATTCGTTCTCCCTTTCTTGAGATAAAAATGAGTTTACCTGTTGTATTTTTTGTATTGTTTTATTTATTTATTTTTTTTGGATCTAAGTTATTAGATTATTCTATATTTTATCTTTTATGAGAGAAACGTATATTATCATTGGTTATTATAAAATTCGTCTTTTTTCTCTCTCTTTCTTTCTCATTTTCTTTCTCTCTTTTCCTCTCTCCATTATTAGCCTCTTTTTCTTCCTTTATACATACACATTCGGGCTTCATGACTTCTTCTTTCACACTCTCATATTACAAGCCCGTTTTCCCTTTCCTTCAGTCTCCCTCTGTTCCTCATTCCTGCCTTGGCGCCTTCCTTTCTTAAGCCGCGTTGTAATTAGCAAGCGGACCGTGTTATTCCTTCTCTGGACGCTTCTAATGCCTCAGCTAGT
>JAXIVD010000912.1:66384-68884 GCA_036785275.1 Cancer borealis | reverse complement strand
GACGAGAAACTTATGAATCGTAAGCGGCTCTGACCAGATAAGAGTAAAGTGATGAATGCTATTTTCATTCCATCCCGCTGAACATTTGTCTGTTGGTATTAGTTTCTGGATTATAAGAACCTTGCTGAGGCACCTGATGGGAGCTGCACCAAACATTACAATCCGATCTGTTTATAAATAACTAAACAATCATAAAAGCAATCACTTCAGAATATAATGAATGATTAATCTTAATATGTCCTTCGTATGAGACGGATGCTGTGATGGACAACTGTCTGCACAATACATTACAGACACACAACACTTGACTACAATCCTCTTGATGTTGCAGATCAAACACCAAACACCAAACACCTGTACATATAACACAAACACCTGTACATGTAACACAAACACCTGTACATGTAACACAAACATCTGTACCTGTAACACAAACTCGCTACTGCAACACAACCCAGAACTTTCCTCACACTTGTCCAAACCTTTTCTTTTAATAGATTAAAACTTATTTACACATAAATAACAAACTATATTAACTGGTTATTAATGTCACCCATCAAACACAACCTTTGTTATTCTCTTTGATGTTAAATAATCTATGCAACACACTCCTCACCGCCTTGGAGATGAACCCAACATTATTCATCTTTACTGAACCTTAAAACCTTCAGCATATTTTTGTTAAGACTGTTCTCGCCTTTAGGCTCCTCCGATCATAACCTAATTTTAATATCGTGTCCCATCGCTCCAGCGCTTCCTTTGTACCCACGGAATAGGAAGTGCCTCTGGCGTTACAACTCTGCTAAGTAGGACCTGAGGAGGTATTACTGTGACTCCATGGAATAACTGTTGCCTCCGTGTGACAGATCCATCTTTGTGAATGACGAAGGTGATCATCCAGGGCGTCAAGGGATGAACCGATCACTTACACTTACTTTCTATAATCTTTAAGCTTCAAAACCTTGATTTAATCTGGCTTGTTCTCGTGCTTTTATATTCTTTTGTTTTATACAAAAAGAGTTGAGTATGATTTATATATTGTTTTTGTGTTATACAAAAAGATTCAAGTAGGATTAATAGTTTTTGTAATCCTTTGACGAGGTTTGAGCTTCTTTGCAGGTTATATGGATAGAGAGGATATATGGATGTAAGGGTAATCTGCTTGAGAGGATCCAGTTATTCTCACATGCGTCTGTTTTCGCCTGGGTACAACTAGGAATAGTGATAGTCATTATCTCATGCATATAAATAAATTCCATTAAGTCTCTTTCTTTTTTCTGCATTTTAGTTCTGCCAATCCCGGCTGGAGCGAACAAAGGGGTGAGGAGGAGCCTTCGCCTTGCACTTCAGATCAGGTAATGTAACTTATCTCAAACAGCCTCGTAAGGGAAAACAGATCTGCTGCTGTTTGTTCCTCCTTTGTATTCATTTGTGTTCCTCCTCCTCCTCCTCCTCCTCCTCCTCCTCCTCCTCCTCCTCTTTTCTTTCAGCTTCAACACCATTTAATTCTTTCCTCCAATCTTCCTACATCTTGTCATCCCCGATCCTTCCCTTCCATTTACTCTTCCTTTTTATTTGTTCTCTTTACAACCTCTCTTATCCTTTCCTCCACTTTTTTTTTTCCCCCATTTTATTCCTTTCTCTACTTTACCTCCACTTTCACACTCTTCTCTCCGTTTCCTGCAGACCGTTCTTCCGCCTTGCTCCTCCAGGCCCTTCCCTCTCTTCCTCCCTCCCTCCATCCTTTCCTCTGTAAGTAATGAAGTAATAATGTGTAGGGGGAGGGAGAGGGAGGTGTGTGCCAGAAGTAAAGTTTGTTTCCCCAATCTTGGTTGAGGCGAAGGGAAAAAACACGGAATGAAGGCGTCACTTTTATATTGTGTTGCGTTTACTTACGTGTGTGTTGTGGGAAGGAGACACGGTTACTAGGGCGTGTGTGTGTGTGTGTGTGTGTGTGTGTGTGTGTGTGTGTGTGTGTGTGTGTGTGTGTGTGTGTGTGCGTGTGCATGTGCGTGTGTGTGTGTAATGTGGTATTGGTTCAAAGGGTAATTATTGTCTTTCTTTTTCTTCCTTTAAAAAAAAATATTGAACTTACCATATAATCACAAATCACACACACACACACACACACACACACACACACACACACACACACACACACACACACACACACACACACACACACACACACACACACACACACACACACATGCGTTTACTCCTATTCACTCTTACTGCACCGTGGTCTAAATTTTAAGTCTATAAAATTTTTTAAAAACTCTAAATACTGATTGACTCGACTGACTTCTCTCTCCTAAGGTTTCAATGACGCATCTTTCACATAATAAAAAAAAGTCTTGTAGTGCCACAAATGACCTCTCTACTCTGATTTGCCGTCTTCCTCGCCACTTATTCATAATTTTATATCTCTCCTCTTTTCCATATGTACTTATCACATATACTTTATTTACTTAATTTACTATACTTATCTCTCGTTCTC
>JAXIVD010000912.1:53884-61384 GCA_036785275.1 Cancer borealis | reverse complement strand
GTGAGGGATTCTCCCACCAGCCACGACTGGCAGGAGAGGAAGGCCAACCATGCAATATAAGTAAAAATAAATAAATAAATGCGTGGAATTAGATTAGTCTAGCCTATTACTACTGTCACTAACACTACTACCTGGCAAGCGATGTCAGGCCCCTAGCGACGTCCTTCCGAATCGAGATTTTGTAATTACTGTACATTAGAAGGAACTTGCTCAAAGTTTACTATGTTGACGAATAATGTTTTAGTTGCGGATTGGCTTCTAAGTATTTGTCCAGTCTATTTTTGAATGTATTAATTGTTTTACTGTCGACGACATTGGCGGGCAGGGAGTTCCAAACGTTAACGATCCGATTGAAAAAGAAATGTTTGGCTTCGTTTGATGTGAATCTTTTACCAGTAATCTTAAAAGTATGACGTCTTCTTGTTATATTTGATCGATCAAAAGTAATGTAATCTTCTGCATTGATATTATCAAATCCTTTAATTATCTTGAACATTTCAATTAAATCTCCTCTCATCCTTCGTTTTTCGAGGCTGAATAAGTTTAATTCTTTAAGTCTTTCTTCATAAGGTTTATTTTTCAGCCTTGGAATAATTTTCGTTATTCTACGCTGGACTCTTTCCAGTTTGTCAATGTCCTTTCTGTAATATGGGGACCAGAACTGTACGCAATATTCAAGATGAGGTCGTACTAGTGAATTATGCAGTTTTAATATGACTTTTTCTGATTTATTTTCGAAAGTACGCCCAATAAAGCCGACCAATCTGTTAGCGGTTTTAACTACCTCTGAGCAATGCTGACTGGGTTTTAAATCGCTTGATATTGTGATTCCTAGATCTTTTTCCTTGTTCACTGCAGAAAGTAGTTTTCCATTCATTTGGTACTGAACGTGATCATTATTTCTTCCGATATGTAGTACCTTACATTTATCGACGTTAAATTTCATTTGCCATTTATTGGCCCAAGACGTTAGTCGATCAAGGTCTGATTGTAAGACTTCTCTGTCACTTGTCGAAGTTACTTTACTGGCAATTTTCGTATCGTCAGCGAATTTTGATATTTTGCATGAGATCCCATCATCTATGTCATTAACATATATCAGAAACAAAATAGGGTCAAGTACTGAACCCTGTGGTACGCCACTTTTTACGTTTAACCATTGAGAGGAGACACCGTTTAAGACTACTCTCTGTTTACGTTCAGAGAGCCAGTCCTGAAGCCAATTGTAGATGCTACCAGAGATACCGTGAGTCTTTAGTTTGTTAAGCAATCGTTGATGGGGAACTTTATCAAAGGCCTTTTGAAAATCCAGATATATGATATCTACTGCTCTGCTTTCATCGTACGTGTCAAAAACATTGTAAAAGAAGTCTAATAAGTTAGTTAGACATGAACGTTTATTACGGAAACCATGTTGTGAGGGTTTAATTATATCGTTGTCTTCAAGGAATTTCACCATATTGTCACGAGTGATTGTCTCCATTAATTTACATACTACTGACGTCAGACTGATTGGCCTATAATTTCCGGGTTGTGACTTGTCTCCCTTTTTGAAGATTGGGGTTACATTAGCACGTTTCCAATCTGATGGAACTTTACCAATCCTTAAGGATTTATTGAATATGATTGCAAGCGGTTTACTGATCTGATGCTTGACCTCTTTCAAGATTCTCGGGGAAATTTTATCTGGTCCAGGGGTTTTATTAGTTTTCATCTTATCAATTTTTTGTTCAACGTCATTTTCTACGATGAGTAAAACATTTAAGAAGTTTTCGGTTCTTCTAGTCTCGAGTGGTTGAAACGATGAACAATCCTCTTCTGTAAATACGGATGCAAAAAAGTTGTTTAGGATTGTAGCCATTTCATTTTCGTCGTTTGTGTGATTTCCTTGTCCTTTAGTAAGTGGACCGATATTACAGGTAAGGGCTTTTTTACTCTTAACAAAACTATAAAATTCTTTAGGATTAGATTTACATGATTCCGCTATATATTCTTCAAGGTTATTCTTGCTGCGCTTTATTAGTCTCTTAGTTTCGCGACGAACTCTGTCAAACTCAACTTTGTCATCTTGGTTTTTAGTTGATATATACTTATCGTACGCGTGTTTTTTGAGAGAGAGGCTGTTTTTTATCTCATCGTTCCACCATTTTGGTTTATTCTTCCTTGCTGAACGTCTGTAACGATACGGTACACATACTCTAATAGCTTCGTTCAGCTTTGTGGTAAAGGCCTCCCATGACCTATCAATATCTGATTCTGACTCTGACAACAGTTCACTCCAGTCAGTGTCTTCTAGAATTGTCCGCATTCTGGTGAAATTTGCCCTTTGGTAATTTGGTACCCTCTCCTTACTGTCATTTACTTTTATTTCCTTCATTTTCAAGTTGAACGTAATTATCCGATGGTCGCTTGAGCTGAAAACTGGGCCAACATTTACGTTGCTGACTATCTCTTCGCTTGTTGAAAGAATGAGGTCAAGGGTATTTAAGTCGCGCGTCGGTTCATGAACGTGTTGATGTAATTCGCTCTCTAATAAATTCGTGTACAGATCATGTCCTGCATGTGATCTTAACGGATTTCCCCATCTCGTTACTGGCAAGTTAAAATCGCCCATAATGATTGTTTCACATTGACTAATTGTTTCGGAGATTGATTCGAAAAGCAAACGGAGGAGGAGGAGGAGGAGGAGGAGGAGGAGGAGGAGGAGGAGGAGGAGGAGGAGGAGGAAGAGGAGGAAGAAGAAGAAGAAGAAGAAGAAGAAGAAGAAGAAGAAGAAGAAGAAGACGACGACAAGGACGACGAGGAGGAATATAGAAAATAAATAAGAAATAACCAAGAACATTGATTAAGAAGTGTCCTCCTGAACTGCACCTAACTTTAACCTAACCTAACGTAACCTAACCTAACGTAACCTAACTTAATCTAACCTAATTTAACCTAACAAAACCTAATCTTAGCTAAACTAACCTAAGCTAATCTAATCAAACATAACATTACCAAATATAATTTAAACCTAACCTAATCTAACCTAACCTAATCTAACTTACCCTAATCTAATCTAACCTAACCTTACCTAAACACCATCTTTCATTTCCTTTGTAGCTTAATATTGTAAGGATTCATACATAAGAATTATACGTAACACACTGACCTCTTCTCTGCATGGACTCGACTTCCAGCTTAATTTTCCCATACAAACTACTGCCATAGCCTCATTGTCTTCCATACACACTCATTCTATACCTCATAAGCCTCATTTGTTTCCCTTTTACGAAATCATATGTTTGTATTTTTTTTATATATATCTGAAAAAAAGTTCGTATTCTCGTTTGTTTTGGAGTGGAATTGAGAGTTTTATTGTTTGACACTAATGTTCCGTCTGCTACAGGCGTTTGTTTCTTCCATTGAAGTTAAGTGGCACGTACGTTAGTTTCATTCAATGTAATGTATCCTTCAAGAGAAACAGGGGCATGAATTCCTCAAGTGTTTTTTTTTTTTTTTTTTTTTTTTTTTTTTTTTTTTTTTGTGAGACAAGCAGCAGAAGAATCTTTATGGTGTGCAGATTCGCAACACAATTCTGGGTCTTTGTCTTCCAAGAGGGAGCTGCTTCATTTAATTTTACAGTGTCTTTCAAAAGTTACTCGACTGCCATTGTAATTTTTTTATTTGCAACACTTGATGTGAAGCGAAAGAAAAGGTCAAAGCAACACACTGACAATTCTTTCTTTTCAAATCAACTTTACTTACATCAATGAAACTTAAATTAATTCATAACATTTTCTTTCAACAGTATATTTTCTTTCTTTCTTTCAAACATTACGTAACGCCTAAGGAGATCAGGAGGTTATGCTGCTATTCATTCTTCCTTTGTGTTCCTCTGCATTCCTTTGTGTTCCTGATCTTCCTCATCTTCCTTTCTCTCATCTCCCATTCCATCCTTGAAACAAACAGAACACTTGACCCTAAGCTGCAGCGACACCTGATCCACCATCGTCACGCCATGAAAACATTTCACTTACACTTTCTGAATATCGACACGGCCTTTGAAACACGACGGAGGAATAGAGAGAAACAAACCCACGAACATCGATCTTAAGTTAGCAATAGTTACCTAACATTCCAATTGTTCGGTTTTTGATTGCATATTACTTACATTTCAACATGTCTTTTGAATACCCGTAAAACTACTTAACATGGAAGAGGTAGATGTAGATGATAACCTTAATTACCATTCCACCTTAGCATGTCTTAGACAGAAGCTTCACTTAACTACTAAAAGCAACACACGTCTCGGAGTCTCAAGAGCTTCGAAGCCAATATTTTTTCTTTTACATTGAATCATGAACGAATTGGTATGACAAAAACACATCAATATTATGCCTAAAGGTACCGGTTTTGACCAGCTACGGTACACTGCAATCAATACATGAATCAAGGACTACTACAATTGCTTGCGATATTGTGCAAATAGAGTAGTAATGCAATCTTGAGTTAATAACGTGTATTCCTGCGTGTTGCGTTCGATCCACCTTTCGTACATGATCTGTTTTCGTAATTTTTCAACAGTGTGCAAAGGTTACATCAATATAAAACACATGTATCGTCTGTGAAGCCAAGAAATTCGATCACAACGAGGGAACAAAAATACCATTGCGACTAATTCATTACCAAGCTTGAGAGGATTCAGCGCCAGATTTTTAGGAGTAAAGTAAACTCGAAACAGAAATGAAAGGAAAGGATTTAAAAGCCGAACGTGAATGTTTTTGAGGTTGGTGGTGATCGTGGCGGGGCTGGGGGAGGGGCTGGGGATGGCGGGGGTGGGGGTGGGGGCGGCAATAGAGCTGCAATGAGTATGGTGCTGGTGATATTGATGACAGCAGCAAGGACGGCGGCGGCGGTGGCGGCGGTGGTGTAGCTGTTACGGGGCTCAGGTTGTAATTAGAGGGACTCCGTACATGGCGGCGGCGGCGGCAATCACCCACACTCAGGTAAAGCAGCCCGATGACCAACTCTGTAGTGGCGACCTAACATAACAAGGGGTGTGATCTCTCTCTCTCTCTCTCTCTCTCTCTCTCTCTCTCTCTCTCTCTCTCTCTCTCTCTCTCTCTCTCTCTCTCTCTCTCTCTCTCTCTCTCTCTCTCTCTCTCTCTCTCTCTCCTTTTCTTGATGCTTCGATACTACTACTACTACTACTACTACTATTACTACTACTATTACTACTACTATTATTACTACTACTACTACTACTACTACTACTACTACTACTACTACTACTACTACTACTACTACTACTACTACTGTTTCATTTGCACAAGTAAAGTTTCCTTTGTTTCGTCTGTGTAATATTACTCAGTACATGTGTTTAGTTACCTCCAAAATAACATATTCAGAAAAAAAAGATAATATTCACGATTTTCTTGGGTGTTAAAAAAGTCAAATGAAGTCTTGAAAATACGCGACTGAATATTTTCGTCCCAAATCCTGGCCTATATTCAGTTTCATTTCCTCCAGATAATCACGTCCACGATTGAGCCAAATGAGATAGCATCGAGCGACAAGAAAAGCATCACAATCATCAATAAAGAAGCGTCGAGAACATTTTTAAACGCCTCGATTTTATAAAAGCGAAAAATATAATTAATTAACCAGGAGGCAGCGCTCACTTGCTTCAGACTTTTGCTGGAGTTCATTCGCCAGAATTCAAGCGATCCTCTCACGGCTCGCACAATTATAGTTTTCTCAACTCTGATTAAAAAAAAAAAAACCTTACCCATTCAAACGTTGCCGGTTATTTCCCAGTCACATTAAGTGAGTATTGTGCAAAGCCGTTTCAAAATCATTGTCAAAAAGAGCAATTTCACTCCAAGGAAAGTATGGAGGATAAAAGTTGGGCAAAAGCCAAAGTTGGAATGGATAAAACGATAAACGGCCGCGTCTGTTACAGTGAAGAAAAGCCTCGTATTCAGCGACAATTTCCTACAGAACACACATTTTTCCTCCTCGACCAAAACTTTGCCTGCAGACATCTCGGGTTGCGCCGCGATGAATTATTTGTGAACCAAGTTTCCCAAGACCGACACACGCCATTCAAGGACGTGCACACCTCTTGTACCACGTCATGCGAGACACACACACACACACACACACACACACACACACACACACACACACACACACACACACACACACACACACACACACACACACACACACATACACACACACACACACACACACACACACACACACACACACACACACACACACGTCGTAATCTGTCTGCAAGCATAAAAACTTGTTCTTAACACTTACACAATGAATGAGATGACGGAACATGATCAAAGGGAAGAGGCAAAGGTGTTCAGGCTCGACACACACAAGTATGAATATTGCGGCTTAACGAACACAACGGAGGCTGCGCGGGTGGGATGCGTGCAGCCTCGAAGTTTCCCTTAAGGGCGAAATAATACTTTTTGTCGGTTTAAACATTTTGCTCACGTACTCCATGTGTTTTGAAACGAGGAGAAAACTGCTGCCCCTCCGCGTGTATATGCTGCAAGACCGTCAGGTGCAGCAGGTAATGGTAAGGCGGAAACAGTGCTTAAAAACAATTATTATTTTGAAAGCGAGAAGAAAAGGAGGAGGAGGAGATGAACAAAGTAAAAACAAAAGAACGTTGCAACAAGAGGAGATACTCGGCAGTACCGGCAAGAAATGGTTTACAAAGCTTGTGATCCAGAACACACCAACTGTCTGCCGCCGAAAAAGAACAACAAAAATGTGACTTGAACAAGAACACTACGAGGCTCTGTGTCAGGATTATTTATTAGACGGAAAGGCAAGACGAGGCTTGATCCTTCCTGCCACGTGGTGTTGTGGCCTGTAAGGGGCGGAGCGAGGGATCTGGGAAGCCCCTCCTCTACGAAAAGACAGTGGCAGAGGAGAGGAGAGCAAATACCTTGTCTTGGTATATAATCATCATCATCATCATCATCATCATCATCATCATCATCATCATCATCATCATCATCATCATTATTATTTACAGATCCACCGATAACAAGACCATAAAAGGATAAAGCGCCCCATTAACTACAGTATTTTCTTCGTAAAGTCATGAAGAAAACCGTCCCAACAGACAAACACTTTGCCCGAACAGCGTGGGACGAGCACCGAGCACACTCTCCCTCCCTTCCCTTGTGTTGTGTTGTGTTGTGTTGTGTTGTGTTGTGTTGTGTCTTGCCGACCAAGATTGAATCACACATTTCTTTACTAACATAATAACACTCACAAATTGCCTTAATCACATTACCTTAATAAAAGCACGATAAAAATACATACAACCAAGGAAATATATAATGACACGATCTTGAGCAATACTAGATAGATAGATAGATAGACAGAGAGGGAGACATAAGATCTTTTCAGCACGTTGTTGTGTAACTAATTGGTGACAAAACAACAAACAGAACAACATTTCAGATGAAGGGAATGTTGTCA
>JAXIVD010000912.1:43884-46384 GCA_036785275.1 Cancer borealis | reverse complement strand
TCAATTTTTTTTCTCTCAGATTCACATATAAACATTTCAAATCACACTTACAAAAAAAAAAAATTTAAATCCATTTTGTCCATCGTACAATGAAAAAAAAAAAAAATCACCTGAATTTCAGTAGCTTAAAAAAATATTGCTATAATGAAAAAAAAGAAGCTCAGCAGCACTTTCAGGATTACTACACTTCAATAATACATGGAATACCTTGGGTCATGTTTCATAAGTATCATTATAACTGTTACCTTGGGTTGTGGGTGCTGCACTGAGGCAAATAATGGGTGATTCTGAGCCACTGCTGCATGAGAGAGAGAGAGAGAGATAGAGAGAGAGATGAGAGAGAGAGAGATGAGAGAAGAGAGAGAGAGAGAGAGAGAGATGAGATGAGACGAGAGAGAGAGACGATGAGAGAGAGAGAGAGAAGAGAGAGAGAGAGAGAGAGAGATAATGATAACAAAGACATGCTACAATTGCAATATCTACAATTCAAACAGTATCTAACGTAAGAAAGTCGATCATTCCTCCTCTCTCCCTCTCCTTTATCCTTCCTTTTCCTTCCCTTTCCTTCATCTCCCTTCTCATTCAGTTCCTTTCTCTCTCCACCTCTCCTCTTCTTCCATTCCTTACCTGTCGCTCTTTTATCTTTTTTAATGGCTTTCAAATATCCTCCTTCCTCTCTATTTCTGAATCCTCCTTTTCCTTCACACTCACTTCTCGGTTTTCCCATTTCCTCCTTTTTCACCTCTATATCATTGTCTCCATTCCATCCATTTCTCTCCTCGCTCTTCTCTCCGCCTCTCCTTTACCTTCCTTTCCCTTTTTTCTCTACTTTATCTTCGGTCTCATCTCCTTCCTTTACCTCCTACTCCCGATAGGAACAGTTTACTACTACGTTCTGAAATGTCTTAAAAGTTGAGCTATAATTCTACTATGTAATTACAGTATATAACAACTGATCTCTCTCTCATCTCTCTCTCTCTCTCTCCTCTCTCTCTCTCTCTCTCTCTCTTCTCTCTTCTCTCTCTCTCATCTCTCTCTCTCTCTCTCTCTCGTCTCTCTCTTCTCTCTCTCTCTCTCTCAAAACACAATCAAACAGACACACAAGTTTCCCTGAGCGAGGCAAGGGTTGCATGATAAACACAATCCAATCCACTAAAGTCACGGTTTTGTACAATTGAATACTCGTCTTTTCTCTTTCCATTTGTTTGTGTTTCGATTCTTCTGCCCGATTCGTGTGCAAGTATTATTTATTTATTTATATATATGTTTTTTGAGAGCCTACTGTTGTCAGTTTCTATATTCATGTCTCATTCTATATGTTATGCATTTTTCATTCTTTGTAACATTCCTTTGTGTTTTGATCTTTCGAGTAGGAGAGAGACTTCAAATATCGCTTTGGGTGAGAAAAATACCACTTTATTCATTCACATATCTATCTATCTATCTATCTATCTATCTATCTATCTATCTATCTCGCACTTTCACTTCTAACTTGCAAATTGACGGGTCTGGCGCGCATGACAGTTTTTAACAATTGTCATGTGTTATGTATTTCACGTTTTGCGGTGTGTGTGTGTGTGTGGTGTGTGTGTGTGTGTGTGTGTGTGTGTGTGTGTGTGTTGTGTGTGTGTGTGTGTGTGTGTGTGTGTGTGTGTGTGTGTGTGTGTTTGTGTGTGTGTGTGCGTGTGATTTATGTTGTGTTGACAGACTGGTTTATGTTTCGTTCAGGCTTTGCATTATGTTGGACTGATGTCAGGCTTGTTTTATGGGTTCACGTTATAGTAATTGTAGTATATGCAGTGTGTGATTTTTTTTATATTCTGTATGTTTGTAATAGTTTATGTTTTTACTTTGTGTTGTATTGTTTATTAATTCTTACTGAGATCTTCGGTGGAATCATATTATATTAAATAGACTTGATAATCGTTTCCCACAACCACAGACAGACATTAAGGTCACGTCAGAGGCAGACTCTCTCATGTCAGTCATTTTTACAGTCCTGGGTGAGTAATTTCTTTTATATTAATGATGATGTATACTAGCTTTTTTTTTTCCTTTTTTTTGTTTACTCTAGACGAGGGAGTGATGCGCAGCGTGAATTTGTTTCTTGCCTTGACCTTCATCGTGTTTGTTTGTGTGTTTGTGTGTTTGTGTGTTTGTTCAAGGAGATTTATGTTCAGCACAACAACCACAGAATGACGTGACTAGAACACACACACACACACACACACACACACACAACACACACACACACACACACACACACACACACACACACAACACACACACACACACACACACACACACACACAATGTACACACACTATATTCTGTACATATATATTTTCTACTTGTTCATCATAGGAAAAGAAATTGCGCCTCGTCGATCGTCATTTGTTTCAGTGTTCTGCGTGACTGGAAATGTTACTTGCGTCTACAGAAAACATTAATCTATACATATCTGACTGCCTTTCAATCTAATGTTAAATGTGTACTCTAT
>JAXIVD010000912.1:20000-40000 GCA_036785275.1 Cancer borealis | reverse complement strand
GCAACGTTCCTTTGTTTTTACTTTGTTCATCTCCTCCTCCTCCTTTTCTTCTCGCTTTTAAAATAATAATTGTTTTTAAGCACTGTTTCCGCCTTACCATTACCTGCTGCACCTGACGGTCTTGCAGCATATACACGCGGAGGGGCAGCAGTTTTCTTCTCGTTTCAAAACACATGGAGTACGTGAGCAAAATGTTTAAACCGACAAAAGTATTATTTCGCCCTTAAGGGAAACTTCGAGGCTGCACGCATCCCACCCGCGCAGCCTCCGTTGTGTTCGTTAAGCCGCAATATTCATACTTGTGTGTGTCGAGCCTGAACACCTTTGTCTCTTCCCTTTGATCATGTTCCGTCATCTCATTCATTGTGTAAGTGTTAAGAACAAGTGTTTATGCTTGCAGACAGATTACGACGTGTGTGTGTGTGTGTGTGTGTGTGTGTGTGTGTGTGTGTGTGTGTGTGTGTGTGTGTGTGTGTGTGTGTGTGTGTGTGTGTGTGTGTGTGTGTGTGTGTGTGTGTGTGTGTGTGTGTGTGTGTGTGTGTGTGTGTGTGTGTGTGTGTGTGTGTGTGTGTGTGTGTGTCTCGCATGACGTGGTACAAGAGGTGTGCACGTCCTTGAATGGCGTGTGTCGGTCTTGGGAAACTTGGTTCACAAATAATTCATCGCGGCGCAACCCGAGATGTCTGCAGGCAAAGTTTTGGTCGAGGAGGAAAAATGTGTGTTCTGTAGGAAATTGTCGCTGAATACGAGGCTTTTCTTCACTGTAACAGACGCGGCCGTTTATCGTTTTATCCATTCCAACTTTGGCTTTTGCCCAACTTTTATCCTCCATACTTTCCTTGGAGTGAAATTGCTCTTTTTGACAATGATTTTGAAACGGCTTTGCACAATACTCACTTATTGTGACTGGGAAATAACCGGCAACGTTTGAATGGGTAAGGTTTTTTTTTTTTTAATCAGAGTTGAGAAAACTATAATTGTGCGAGCCGTGAGAGGATCGCTTGAATTCTGGCGAATGAACTCCAGCAAAAGTCTGAAGCAAGTGAGCGCTGCCTCCTGGTTAATTAATTATATTTTTCGCTTTTATAAAATCGAGGCGTTTAAAAATGTTCTCGACGCTTCTTTATTGATGATTGTGATGCTTTTCTTCTCGCTCGATGCTATCTCATTTGGCTCAATCGTGGACGTGATTATCTGGAGGAAATGAAACTGAATATAGGCCAGGATTTGGGACGAAAATATTCAGTCGCGTATTTTCAAGACTTCATTTGACTTTTTTAACACCCAAGAAAATCGTGAATATTATCTTTTTTTCTGAATGTTATTTTGGAAGTAACTAAACACATGTACTGAGTAATATTACACAGACGAAACAAAGGAAACTTTACTTGTGCAAATGAAACAGTAGTAGTAGTAGTAGTAGTAGTAGTAGTAGTAGTAGTAGTAGTAGTAGTAGTAGTAGTAGTAATAATAGTAGTAGTAATAGTAGTAGTAATAGTAATAGTAGTAGTAGTAGTATCGAAGCATCAAGAAAAGGAGAGAGAGAGAGAGAGAGAGAGAGAGAGAGAGAGAGAGAGAGAGAGAGAGAGAGAGAGAGAGAGAGAGAGAGAGAGAGAGAGAGAGAGAGAGAGAGAGAGAGAGAGAGAGAGAGAGAGAGAGAGAGAGAGAGAGAGAGAGAGAGATCATACCCCTTGCTATGTTAGGTCGCCACTACAGAGGTGGTCATCGGGCTGCTTTACCTGAGTGTGGGTGATTGCCGCCGCCGCCGCCATGTACGGAGTCCCTCTAATTACAACCTGAGCCCCGTAACAGCTACACCACCGCCGCCACCGCCGCCGCCGTCCTTGCTGCTGTCATCAATATCACCAGCACCATACTCATTGCAGCTCTATTGCCGCCCCCACCCCCACCCCCGCCATCCCCAGCCCCTCCACCAGCCCCGCCACGATCACCACCAACCTCAAAAACATTCACGTTCGGCTTTTAAATCCTTTCCTTTCATTTCTGTTTCGAGTTTACTTTACTCCTAAAAATCAGGCGCTGAATCCTCTCAAGCTTGGTAATGAATTAGTCGCAATGGTATTTTTGTTCCCTCGTTGTGATCGAATTTCTTGGCTTCACAGACGATACATGTGTTTCATATTGATGTAACCTTTGCAAACTGTTGAAAAATTACGAAAACAGATCATGTACGAAAGGTGGATCGAACGCAACACGCAGGAATACACGTTATGAACTCAAGATTGCATTACTACTCTATTTGCACAATATCGCAAGCAATTGTAGTAGTTCTTGATTCATGTATTGATTGGAGTGTACCGTAGCTGGTCAAAACCGGTACCTTTAGGCATAATATTTGACTATTGATGTGTTTTTGTCATACCAATTCGTTCATGATTCAATGTAAAAGAAAAAAATATTGGCTTCGAAACTCTTGAGACTCCGAGACGTGTGTTGCTTTTAGTAGTTAAGTGAAGCTTCTGTCTAAGACATGCTAAGGCGGAATGGTAATTAAGATTATCATCTACATCTACCTCTTCCATGTTAAGTAGTTTTACGGGTATTCAAAAGACATGTTGAAATGTAAGTAATATGCAATCAAAAACCGAACAATTAGAATGTTAGGTAACTATTGCTAACTTAAGATCGATGTTCGTGGGTTTGTTTCTCTCTATTCCTCCGTCGTGTTTCAAAGGCCATGTCGATATTCAGAAAGTGTAAGTCAAATGTTTTCATGGCGTGACGATAGGGGATCAGGTATCGCTGCAGCTTAGGGTCAAGTGTTCTGTTTGTTTCAAGGATGGAATGGGAGATGAGAGAAAGGAAGATCAGGAACACAAAGGAATGCAGAGGAACACAAAGGAAGAATGAATAGCAGCATACACCTCTTGACCTCCTTAGGCGTTACGTAATGTTTGAAAGAAAGAAAGAAAATATACTGTTGAAAGAAAATGTTATGAATTAATTTAAGTTTCATTGATGTACAGTAAACTTGATTTGAAAAGAAAGAATTGTCAGTGTGTTGCTTTGACCTTTTCTTTCGCTTCACATCAAGTGTTGCAAATAAAAAAATTACAGTGGCAGTCGAGTAACTTTTGAAAGACACTGTAAAATTAAATGAAGCAGCTCCCTCTTGGAAGACAAAGACCCAGAATTGTGTTGCGATCTGCACACCATAAAGATTCTTCTACTGCTTGTCTAAAAAAAAAAAAAAAAAAAAAAACACAGGAATTCATGCCCCTGTTTCTCTTGAAGGATACATTACATTGAATGAAACTAACGTACGTGCCACTTAACTTCAATGGAAGAAACAAACGCCTGTAGCAGACGGAACATTAGTGTCAAACAATAAAACTCTCAATTCCACACCAAAACAAACGAGAATACGAACTTTTTTTCAGATATATATAAAAAAAATACAAACATATGATTTCGTAAAAGGGAAACAAATGAAGTTTGTGAGGTATAGAATGAGTGTGTATGGAAGACAATGAGGCTATGGCAGTAGTTTGTATGGGAAAATTAAGCTGGAAATCGAGTCCATGCAGAGAAGAGGTCAGTGTGTTACGTATAATTCTTATGTATGAATCCTTACAATATTAAGCTACAAAGGAAATGAAAGATGGTGTTTAGGTAAGGTTAGGTTAGATTAGATTAGGGTAAGTTAGATTAGGTGAGGTTAGATTAGGTTAGGTTTAAATTATATTTGGTAATGTTATGTTTGATTAGATTAGCTTAGGTTAGTTTAGCTAAGATTAAGTTTTATTAGGTTAAATTAGGTTAGATTAAGTTAGGTTACGTTAGGTTAGGTTACGTTAGGTTAGGTTAAGGTTAGGTGCAGTTCAGGAGGACACTTCTTAATCAATGTTCTTGGTTATTTCTTATTTATTTTCTATATTCCTGCTCGTCGTCCTTGTCGTCGTCGTCCTCCTCCTCCTCCTCCTCTTCCTCCTCCTCCTCCTCCTCCTCCCCCTCCTCCTCCTCCTCCTCCTCCTCCTCCTCCCCCTCCTCCTCCTCCTCCTCACCTCCTCCTCCTCACCTCCTCCTCTTCCTCCTCCTCCTCCTCCTCCTCCTCCTCCTCCTCCTCCTCCTCCTCCTCCTCTTCCTCCTCTTCCTCCTCTTTACCTCTGACGAAAGTTTGGTTTAACTTTTATACATTTTGTGATTTCTAAGTTTTTGGAAGCTGAAAGAAAATCTTAAGTGTTAAATATTGAGACAAACAAATGTCACTTCTATTAAAACTTTCATATTACGATTAACTTGAATTGTATTTGTCTACTTTTACGATTTGCAATATACATGATAACTTGCATGTTTGACTTAATGTTGCAACGCTGCTGTGCATTAATCATTCTGCTGTAAGATAGTGTGTCAATATAAAATAAGATATCCATAAATATTAACAAGTCGTGTGACATTTCAAAGTCCAGTAACCATTGTCATCATCATCATCATCATCATCATCATCATCATCATCATCATCATCATCATTATAAAAAAATTGTTTGAAATTTGCCATTGATTTCAGGCTGTCATGATATACTATATAAAGAAAGGTTGTCGATTCCTTAATATCCTCGTTCTTGTATATGTTCTACGTAATCTTATGTAATCTTCCTTCTCCTCCTCCTCCTCCTCCTCCTCCTCCTCCTCTTCCTCTTCTCTTCTCTTCTCTTCTTCTCCTCCTCCTCCTCCTCCTCCTCCTCCTCCTCCTCCTCCTCCTCCTCCTCCTCCTTACCTGTAATATCGGTCCACTTACTAAAGGACAAGGAAATCACACAAACGACGAAAATGAAATGGCTACAATCCTAAACAACTTTTTTGCATCCGTATTTACAGAAGAGGATTGTTCATCGTTTCAACCACTCGAGACTAGAAGAACCGAAAA
The DNA here is from genome assembly GCA_036785275.1 of Cancer borealis. NCBI lineage: Eukaryota > Metazoa > Arthropoda > Malacostraca > Decapoda > Cancridae > Cancer > Cancer borealis. Next base: position 35,112 of record JAXIVD010000912.1, on the reverse strand, counting down.
CTTCTTAAATGTTTTACTCATCGTAGAAAATGACGTTGAACAAAAAATTGATAAGATGAAAACTAATAAAACCCCTGGACCAGATAAAATTTCCCCGAAAATCTTGAAAGAGGTCAAGCATCAGATCAGTAAACCGCTTGCAATCATATTCAATAAATCCTTAAGGATTGGTAAAGTTCCATCAGATTGGAAACGTGCTAATGTAACCCCAATCTTCAAAAAGGGAGACAAGTCACAACCCGGAAATTATAGGCCAATCAGTCTGACGTCAGTAGTATGTAAATTAATGGAGACAATCATTCGTGACAATATGGTGAAATTCCTTGAAGACAACGATATAATTAAACCCTCACAACATGGTTTCCGTAATAAACGTTCATGTCTAACTAACTTATTAGACTTCTTTTACAATGTTTTTGACACGTACGATGAAAGCAGAGCAGTAGATATCATATATCTGGATTTTCAAAAGGCCTTTGATAAAGTTCCCCATCAACGATTGCTTAACAAACTAAAGACTCACGGTATCTCTGGTAGCATCTACAATTGGCTTCAGGACTGGCTCTCTGAACGTAAACAGAGAGTAGTCTTAAACGGTGTCTCCTCTCAATGGTTAAACGTAAAAAGTGGCGTACCACAGGGTTCAGTACTTGGCCCTATTTTGTTTCTGATATATGTTAATGACATAGATGATGGGATCTCATGCAAAATATCAAAATTCGCTGACGATACGAAAATTGCCAGTAAAGTAACTTCGACAAGTGACAGAGAAGTCTTACAATCAGACCTTGATCGACTAACGTCTTGGGCCAATAAATGGCAAATGAAATTTAACGTTGATAAATGTAAGGTACTACATATCGGAAGAAATAATGATCACGTTCAGTACCAAATGAATGGAAAACTACTTTCTGCAGTGAACAAGGAAAAAGATCTAGGAATCACAATATCAAGCGATTTAAAACCCAGTCAGCATTGCTCAGAGGTAGTTAAAACCGCTAACAGATTGGTCGGCTTTATTGGGCGTACTTTCGAAAATAAATCAGAAAAAGTCATATTAAAACTGCATAATTCACTAGTACGACCTCATCTTGAATATTGCGTACAGTTCTGGTCCCCATATTACAGAAAGGACATTGACAAACTGGAAAGAGTCCAGCGTAGAATAACGAAAATGATTCCAAGGCTGAAAAATAAACCTTATGAAGAAAGACTTAAAGAATTTAACTTATTCAGCCTCGAAAAACGAAGGATGAGAGGAGATTTAATTGAAATGTTCAAGATAATTAAAGGATTTGATAATATCAATGCAGAAGATTACATTACTTTTGATCGATCAAATATAACAAGAAGACGTCATACTTTTAAGATTACTGGTAAAAGATTCACATCAAACGAAGCCAAACATTTCTTTTTCAATCGGATCGTTAACGTTTGGAACTCCCTGCCCGCCAATGTCGTCGACAGTAAAACAATTAATACATTCAAAAATAGACTGGACAAATACTTAGAAGCCAATCCGCAACTAAAACATTATTCGTCAACATAGTAAACTTTGAGCAAGTTCCTTCTAATGTACAGTAATTACAAAATCTCGATTCAGAAGGACGTCGCTAGGGGCCTGACATCGCTTGCCAGGAAGTAGTGTTAGTGACAGTAGTAATAGGCTAGTCTAATCTAATTCCACGCATTTATTTATTTATTTTTACTTATATTGCATGGTTGGCCTTCCTCTCCTGCCAGTCGTGGCTGGTGGGAGAATCCCTCACCCTTACTATCCTGTATCCTTCATCCCAGATTAGATAGTGTAGTCTAGTTTATCACAAACAGCCTCGTAAGGGCCAGTAGGCCTGTTGCTGTTTGTTCTTCCTATGTGTTCCTATGTGTTCCTCTTTTTCCTCTTCTTGCCTGATTCAAGCTCCCGCCAACACACTGCTTCGTTTGAAAGGAAATGTGGAATGACTTGTCTATGTGTGTGTGTGTGTGTGTGTGTGTGTGTGTGTGTGTGTGTGTGTGTGTGTGTGTGTGTGTATGTGTTTGTGTGAGTGTGTGTGTGTGTGTGTGTGTGTGTGTGTGTGTGTGTGTGTGTGTGTGTGTGTGTGTGTGTGTGTGTGTGTTCTTTGTTGATGTTGTTTTTCCCTTTTTTCTTTTTTTACTCTCTTTTTTTTCGTTTCTTTAAGGTTGGTGTTTTTATTCTATTAGATTTACAATAGGACGACGATTGTCCTTTTTTTCTAGTTTTTTTCTTCTTTTTCTATTCTTTGTATTTCTTCTTTTCTTCATTTGGCTCTTTGTCTGCCTGTCTGTCTGTTTCTGTCTGTATGTCTGAGTGTCTGTCTTTCTATTTCAGCACTCTTCTCTACTTTTTCTTTTTATTCACTCTCTCTCTCTCTCTCTCTCTCTCTCTCTCTCTCTCTCTCTCTCTCTCTCTCTCTCTCTCTCTCTCTCTCTCTCTCTCTCTCTCTCTCTCCCTCTCTCTCTCTCTCTCGACGTAGTTCCGCATCTGCTCGCTTGATTCCCGCAGTTATTCTTCGGCGAATCTTTACAAAGCATTCAATTCACTCGCCTTCCAAGACGCGGCTTAGTAGGAACCACCTCCAAGGAACACCAGACTTCTGCCTCCGTCTGGCGTCGCGGCTCAGTGCATCCGCCCATTTAGCGACCCTGAACCAACGGTGTGTGGTGAATAAGCAGAGGAGGAGGAGGAGGAGGAGGAGGAGGAGGAGGAGGAGTAGGAGGAGGAGGAAGAGGAGGAGTAGGAGGAGGAGGGAGTTACAGAGGCGTAGGTACTGGTGGAGAAGGTTGCGGCGAGGCAGGAAGAGAGCAGAAGGATGACGGGAAAGAATTGAAGGATAAGGAGTGCGTAGTGATGGTGGTGGTGGTGGTGGTGAAGGAGGCCGTGAAGGAGGAGGAAGAGGAGGAAGAGGAAGAGGAACTGGAGTGGAAGGTGGTGAAGGAAGCCAAGGAGGAAGAGCAAGAGCAGGAACAGTAGGAGGTGGATGGAGAAGGAGGAGGAGGAGGAGGAGGAGGAGGAGGAGGAGGAGGATCATATATATCTTGGCGTGATAGAAGACGGGCCGTGTGGAAGGAGAAAGGTGAGTAATACCAAGTGTAACTCTTGAAACTGGAAAGAAATCATAAGGTGGTGCAGCAGGAGTTGGAGGAGGAGGAAGAGGAAGAGGAGGAGGAGGAGGAGGGGGGAGAACCGGAGACGTAGGAGGAGGAAAGTCCTTAGAAAGATAATGAGAACAAGGATCTGAGGAAGAGATAAATGACGATGATGAAGAAGAACAAGAACAAGAAGAAGTGAATTACCGAGATGAAAGAAGAAAGAAGAATTTTAATTTAGAAGAAGAAGAAGAAGAAGAAGAAGAAGAAGAAGAAGAAGAAGAAGAAGAAGAAGAAGAAGAAGAAGAAGAAGAAGAAGAAGAAGAAGAAGAAGAAGAAGAAGAAGAAGAAGAAAAAATAAATAAGAATAAAACACAAAAAACAAGAGATAAAAAATGCTACAAGAATCCAAAACTAATAACAAGAAAGAAAGTAAAATAAAGAAAAAATAAAATAAAAAAACTAAATCTGCTTTACTTCTAGACCGGAGATTCCAGGTATAAAACACAAAGAGAACAGGTGTTGAAAAGACTGCCCGCGGCGGACCTCCATAGCCATTCGTCTTCATCACCCACCTCCTCACGCCACCTCCTTGCCCCTACCCCCCCTTTATCTCTCTCTCTCTCTCTCTCTCTCTCTCTCTCTCTCTCTCTCTCTCTCTCTCCTTCCTTTTTTTCCTCGTAAGTGATTCCCCAACCAAAACTTGTCGGCTTAACCCCCAGCACTTTCCTTTCTCTCTCTCTCTCTCTCTGCCCTTCCTCCAACCTCGGTTTTTCTTGTAATATAAATGTGTGGTGCTGCCGCCTCTCCGATCTGGGAAAAGGCGCAAAAGAGAGAGAAAGAGAGAGAGAGAGAGAGAGAGAGAGAGAGAGAGAGAGAGAGAGAGAGAGAGAGAGAGAGAGAGAGAGAGAGAGCACTGGACTCGTATGTTCCCGGGACTTCATAGGTTACATTGCGCCTTGTAAAACTTAGTTGTTAACGGATTAGCGACGTCATTCCCGGCGGAGAAATTATTGTACGTCCAGAGAGAGAGAGAAAGAAAGAGAGAGAGAGAGAGAGAGAGAGAGAGAGAGAGAGAGAGAGAGAGAGAGAGAGAGAGAGAGAGAGAGAGAGAGAGAGAGAGAGAGAGAGAGAGAGAGAGAGAGAGAGAGAGAGAGAGAAAAATAAATATATCATTGAATTTAGAGCAATGGCAGTCATGGAAAGAAGAGAATAGGGGATGTAAGTAAAAAAAAAAAGGGAGGGAGGGGTGAGAGAGGGCAAGTGAAAGGAGGAAGGAATGTAAAAGGAAAAGAAGGAAGGGCGGAGGGAGGAAAAATAAAGGGAAGAGAAGGTAAGGATGGAATACGTAGAAGTAAAGGGAATACATGAAAGGAACGAGGGAAAAGAAGATAGGAAGGGAGAGTAAAGGAAAGAGGGAAGAAAAACGGAAACTAGTGATGTGAGAGAGAGAGAGAGAGAGAGAGAGAGAGAGAGAGAGAGAGAGAGAGAGAGAGAGAGAGAGAGAGAGAGAGATTGGGGGAGGGAAGAAAGAATGGAAGGAAGGTATAAAATGAAAAACAGAAGGTAAAGAGAAACAGCGAAATAAAGGAAGTGAGAGTAACAAACCATAACATCGAGTGTGTGTGTGTGTGTGTGTGTGTGTGTGTGTGTGTGTGTGTGTGTGTGTGTGTGTGTGTGTGTGTGTGTGTGTGTGTGTGAGAGTGAATGAGTGAGTGAGTGAGTGAATGAATGAGTGATTGAGTGAGTGAGTGAGTGAACAAGTGAGTAAATGAAAATTTAAGTGAGTGAGTGAGTGAGTGAATAGGTGAATGATGGAGTGAACAAGTGAGTAAGTGAGTGAGTGAGTGTGAGTGAGAGTGAATGAAAGTGAGTGAGTGAAAGTGAGTGAGAGTGAGTGAGTGAATGAAAGTGAGTGATTACAGATTATCACATTCACAGGGCAATGCGTGGTTTTTTTCCACTCGTCTATTGTTTAACTTACCGTATTGGATAACGACATTGTTAGCCAAACACTGCATATCATAACAAGGAAATACTCCATACCACTATATCTACGCATGTATGTATGTATGTATCTGTATAACCATTGCATAACAGCACACGTGATTTATATGCACAGTTCTTTGTTTTGATTCATTCTGTGTATCCTTTATCCCTTTGTTGTTCTATTTTATCATGGTCTAAATGTAGCTTAAAAAAGTATTGGTTCACTGTTCAGTTAATATCCTCGTTCTTGTATATGTTCTATGTAATCTTATGTAATCTTCCTTCTCCTCCTCCTCCTCCTCTTCTCTTCTCTTCTTCTTCCTCCTCCTCCTCCTCCTCTTTTTCCTCTTCTTGCCTCTTCCCGCCAACACACTGCTTCGTTTGAAAGGAAATGTGGAATGACTTGTCTCTGTGTGTGTGTGTGTGTGTGTGTGTGTGTGTGTGTGTGTGTGTGTGTGTGTTCTTTGTTAATGTTGTTTTTCCCTTCTTCTTTTTTCTCTCTTTTTTTTCGTTTCTTTAAGGTTGGTGTTTTTATTCTATTAGATTTACAATAGGACGACGATTGTCCTTTTTTTTCTAGTTTTTTTCTTTTTTCTATTCTTTGTATTTCTTCTTTTCTTCGTTTGGCTCTTTGTCTGCCTGCCTGTCTGTTTCTGTATGTATGTCTGAGTGTCTGTCTTTCTATTTCAGCACTCTTCTCTACTTTTTCTTTTTATTCTCTCTCTCTCTCTCTCTCTCTCTCTCTCTCTCTCTCTCTCTCTCTCTCTCTCTCTCTCTCTCTCTCTCTCTCTCTTTCTCTCTCTCTCTCTTCGAAAACAGGCTCACAGCCTTTCCGACCGGTCAATTCCTGCTGTAGTGGACTGTCAGTGTTCTTCTCCTAAAACTATCAACAGTTGTGTTCCTCAGGGTTCTGTCCTATCACCCGCTCTCTTCCTATTATTCATCAATGATCTCCTAAATCTGACTCAATGCCCTATCCACTCCTATGCTGATGACACCACTTTGCATTTATCAACGTCGTACGATAGACGCCCAGCCCAACAAGAATTAAATGGCTCAACAATTAAATGACTCAAGGCGAGATTCTATAGGACGCTTAACTTCTGATCTTTCACTAGTTTCTGATTGGGGCAGAGTAAACCTTGTTTTGTTCAATGCCTCAAAAACTATATTTCTACAACTCTCTACTCGACATAACCTTCCAGATAACTATCCCCTCTTCTTCAATGACACTCAACTTCCCCTCTTCTCCACATTAAACACACTCGGTCTATCCTTTACTAAAACTCTAAACTGGCAATTTCATATCTCTCTTCTTGCTAAATCAGCTTTCAAGAAGTTAGGTGTCCTATAGCGTCTGCATCCATTTTTATCTCTTCTCAGCTGCTTACTCTGTACAGGGACCTTATCTGCTCATGTATGGAGTACTGCTCTTATGTCTGAGGGGGGCTCAACTCACAGAGCTCTTTTAAACAGGGTGGAGTCTTAAACTTTTCGCCTAAGTAATTCTCCTCCTCTAACTGACTGGCTTGACTCTTTTAGTCACCGCCGCAATGTTGCATCTTTATCTATCTTCTACCAATATTTTCATGCTGACAGCTCTTATGAACTTGCTAACTGCATGCCTCCCCACTCCCTCAGCCTTGCTGCACAAGACTTTCTACTTCTTCTCATCCTTATTCTGTCCATCTACCTAATGCAAGAGTTAACCAGTATACACTCTTTCATCCCTTACACTGGTAAACTCTGGAACTCTCTTCCTTTGTCTGTTTTTCCACCTGCCTATGACTTAAACTCTTTCAAAAGAGGAGTGTCAAGACACCTCTCATACTAAATTGAACTGCCCCCCATGTCTATATTTCTCCTGCTGTCTTCTTTACAGGGTCTGGCGATTAGCGGGATTATTTATGTATTTAATTTTTTTCCCCTTAGCCGGTACCCTTTTAATGAATTTTTTTTTTTTTCAAAGGTCTAATTGAAACATTCACACCTTAAACACAAACAATTATGAAGCAAAACCACTATACCACTCTAAAAAGTTGTAATAGCAAAATCAATGTATAAAAAGACAATAATCTGATAATTAAACACTATATTCTACACACACACATACACACAAACACACACACACACACACACACACACACACACACACACACACACGTTAACTAGTGAATTTAGTATTTACTAATGAGAAGAGAAGAGGTACGAAGATGTTAAGACGTTAAGTATTACACGCAACTGTCATCATGATATTAATAGGAATGGTGACATAATCTTTTGGAAATACATTATAAGATACATAGATTATTGACTGACTGGATAAATTTGAGACTATTAAGTAAAGAATTGCTTTTATAAGTGTTCTGTAGATCACTAGAAAATAACAATAAAAAGTCACCACACCAACGTTTTCAGTCAAGGTAGCCTGGTGACTAATACCACAACTTGTATAAACAACTGGATTTTTGAAGATTGATTTTTTTGGGATCCATGTTTCCTTGCAATTAACAAGTCAATGAAATATCATGTTTGATAATAATACTAAAATGTTATACCATAAAGTATTGTTAACGTAGCTCAATGTCAAGGAAGAAAGTATAGTCTAAATGGTAATGTATAGCCTAATTTTTTTTAGAACGTAGAAATATTGTCTCCTACATAATTTCAAACATAGAAAACAAAAAAAGACTATCTGTTATGTTTATGCAAAAATTCATATGCGTATTATCAGTCTCCTAATAAATAGAAAAAAAAAGTAGTATATAGACAAAGGAAATATTGTTCCATCTTTTCCCAAACTGAATGAGTGAACGAACAGTTAAATAATTAAATAAACATATAAGGATTACACTATTCAAAAGTCTAATTTGAACATTCACACCTTAAATACAAGGAATTATGAAGCAAAAAACACTACAATACTCCAAAAAGTCGTACCAACATTTAATTTCCAACACAAAATAAAACGACTGAACAATAACCTGAACAAAAAACACAATAATCTACACACACACACACAGTGAGAGAGAGAGAGAGAGAGAGAGAGAGAGAGAGAGAGAGAGAGAGAGAGAGAGAGAGAGAGAGAGAGAGAGAGAGAGAGAGAGAGAGAGAGAGAGAGAGAGTGTTTAAGATGTGGATGTTCCAATTAGATTTTCGAATAGTGTAGTTCTTATATGTTTATTTAATTATTTGGTTGGTCGTTCACTCAAGTTTGGGAAAAGATGTAACGATATTTTCACTATCTTTCAGTTTCTCTCACTACATTTATTTGTTAAGGACTGATTATATGTCTACGATGTGTTACATATATTTAATCAATAGTCTTTTGGGGGGTTTTATATGTAGGAAACAATGTTAGAGATAATATTTCTACGATTTAAAAAAACTAAGCTATGCTCGGACATTGGCATCAACGCTATACTCCCTTCCACATTAAGCTACACTTTATGGTATAACATTTTAGTATTATTATCTAACATAATATTTCATTGACGTATTAATTGCAAGGAATCCTGGATCCCAAAAGATCAGTCTTCAAAAATCCAGTTGTTTATACAAGTTGTAGTATTAGTGACTAGAATACCGTGGCTGAAAACTTATTGGTGTGGTTACTTTTTATTGTTAGTTTTAGTTATCTACAAAACACCAAATTATAAAGGCAATTCTTAACTTTTTACTCTCAAAATAATAGTTAGTCAATTTTCTATCTATCTCACGACTCGAATAATATTTCCAAAAGTTTATATCACCAAACATATTGATATCATGAGGACACGTGTGATAGTTACCGTCTTATCATCTTCCTACCTCTTCTCTGCTCTTTGGTAACTACTAAATTCACTAGTGTGTGTGTGTGTGTGTGTGTGTGTGTGTGTGTGTGTGTGTGTGTGTGTGTGTGTGTTGTGTGTAATATTGTGTTTAATTATCAGGTTATTGTCGTTTTATTCTTTGGTTGTGTTGTAAATTAATTGTTATTACCACTTTTGAATGGTATAGTGGTTTTACTTCATAATTACTTGTGTTTAAAGTGTGAATGGTCCAATTAGACCTTTCAATAGTTTAGACCTTATATGTTTGGATAAATATTTGGTTGGTCGTTCATTCGTTAAGTTTGGAAAAAGATGTAACGATATTTTCACTATCTTTCAGTTTCTCTCACATTTATTTGTTAAAGACTGATTATATGTCTACGATGTGTTACATCAACTTTATAAATAGTCTATTTTGGGGTTTTAAATGTAGGAAACATTGTAGGAGATAATATTTCTACGATTTCAAAAACACTATGCTATACTCGTACATTGCCATTTACGCTATACTTTCTTCTTTGACATTAAGCTACATTAACGATACTTTATGGTGTAATATTTTAGTATTATTATCTAACATAATATTTCATTGACTTATTAATTGCAAGGAAACCTGGATCACAAAAAATCATTCTTCAAAAATCCAGTTGTTTATACAAGTTGTATTATTAGTGACTAGGCTACCGTGACTGAAAACTTATTGGTGTGGTGACTTTTTATTATTAGTTTTTAGTTATCGACAGAACACTAAATTATAAAGGCAATTCTTCACTTTATAGTTTCAAAATAATAGTCAGTCAATAATCTATCGATCTCACGACTCGAATTATATTTCCAAAAGTTTATATCATTATACGTATTATTAGCATGATGACAGTTACGTGTGATACTTAAGGCGTTTACATGTAATGTCAAGACGACTCGCCAAAATGCAAGATCTGAGCAAATTCTGAGCAACACATCGCAAACACTTACAAGATACGAATTTCTGCGTTTGCCAGTGTTTGGCCTGTGGTCATGTAACCAATCACAGCTCAGCTTCATCTAGAACTTCATAAACTTCATCTAGAAAGATACTCAACGGGATAATATTTCGATTAAATAAGAGGAAAGTAAGACGTTCAAGACCATAACAGTTGTAGAGATACATAAGATTTATAATATATATGTTGTTTTTGATATAAAAGTAAACCAAAAACAATTATAAAGCTTGAAATATATTAGGGAAATGTTGAAAATAACGAGATGTGGGCCCTCTGCGTGGGTGGAGCGAAGCGGATGTGTGTGTTTTCATGAGAAAGAATCTGGGTATATATTTCAAATAAATCAGAGAAAAGTAAGATGTTTGAGACCATTATAATTGATCGTCTAGGTAAGATTTATATTATATATATTGTTTTTAATATAGAAGAACACCAAAGACAAGCAAAAAGACTGTAATATATTGTAGGAAATAACGAAATGCGCCATTCAAACCTGTGTGGGTGTTAATATTTCAATGCATTATGTGGTAGTGGCTTCGACATACAATTGTTCCCTTTTTCCTAATAATAAGTAAAAAGCATATTATATTGTTTACAATTATTTTCATCAAATTAAAGGAAGAAATAAGATGTTTGTATATTGCACAAAAATATGTAAGCAAAAGAAAATTTAGACAATGAGGACAGATCCAGTTTCGAACGCAAATATTAGTATTATTACCATCATTATTATTTTTATTATTATCATTATCATCATTACTATTATTATTATTACTATTATTAATATTGTTCCTATTAGAATCTATCACTTTAATCACATATATTATCATTATATCATTATAGGTATTAGGAACTTGTCTCTTTATTCCACAATGTAAATGGTATTAGAAAGGACAAGGGGGAGAGGGCAGGGAAGCCGTCACTCGGTAATCATATATTTGCTTAACACAAAAAGGCAGGAAGGTTTCATTTCACATAATGTTATTGTTTGAATTTCTTTTTAGTATTTTTGTTGTAATGTTTTTCAACTTTTTTGTTTCTGTTTTTGGTTTTGTAGAACCTTACATTTGCGAAAAAAGCAGCTTTATATATAAAGTTATAATTGTTATTAATATTGTTAATATTATTATTATTGTTATTATTATTATTATTATTATTATTATTATAATGATAATGATAATTTCTATGATAATAGCTATAGAAATATCAACACCAACAACAACAACAATAATAATAACAATAACATCACAACTAACAACACTCGTAATCATGTCCACCGTTCATTTAATAACCCTCCCCACACCTCCAACTCATGCCTGAACCTCAACGAAGATACTCGTGCTCACAAGAATGACGGCGACACCAAAATTTAACGGCAAGTGATTTTTCTTTAATTCTCTCTCTCTCTCTCTCTCTCTCTCTCTCTCTCTCTCTCTCTCTCTCTCTCTCTCTCTCTCTCTCTCTCTCTCTCTCTCTTTTTTTTTTATTAATTAATTTTTTTTTTTTTATTTAAACAAGAAAAACATTGATGAATTACAGGAGTTTGTTATGAGTACATAATATACGATTTTGTAACAAATAGGTTAAAGGAGTCATGTTTAGTGCCTCCTATCTTAAAACCTATCTCCCTCACACCTCAGCAAGTCCCAGCAACCAAGAGTTCACTGACGATTTAAAGCCGTCCACACTTGCCGCGTTTGTGATCATCTGTGAGGCCAGAAGGGCATTCCACCAGTCAACGTATGTGTTGACGAACTGCCTCTGGTGGTGCCACGTCCGGCATCGCTGATGTATAAGCTCCTCGGGAGCCAGGGTAACTATCCTGGTGTTGATCTGGGCCCGCCGTGGTGGCTGCCGTAGTGGCTGCAGGTGACACACCCGCTGTTGCTGCACCTTAAACATCACGGTGAGGCCCGCCACGTTCCGCCGATGCTGGAGAGTGTGGAGCTGTGGCTCCTGTCCAGCTCCGTCGTTTCTGATGAGCCTCACCGCGCGGGCTTGGATCTTGTCGAGGAGGGAAAGGTGAGTGTGGGCCGCTCCTCCCCAAGACAGGCACGCATACTCCAGCGAGGAGCGTATCTGCGCCTTGTATAGGACCTCCAGCCCCACGCTGTCAACCAGCCACGAGATCCTTCTCAGGGACGCCAGCTTCCCCGAAGCCTCTCTGGCCAGCCGCTCAATGTGTGTTTTGAAGGCCAGTCTACGGTCGTATGTGACCCCCAGGACCTCCACCTCGTCCTGCGGCACCAGTGTCTCCCCGTTGAAGATTACCCGCGGGGCAGCACCAGTTCTGGAGACACTGAGCAGCTGGGTCTTGTGTTGGGCAAACTTGACTTGCCATAAGTTGTCCCAGGCTACCACGCGGCTCAGAGTGTAGTTGAGGTGGGACACTGTGGCAGCTTCCTCCTCGTGGCCGTAGCTCTGAGTCAGGGTGAGGTCGTCTGCATAGGCCCTCGCTCTGGGGATGAGGTGCAGCAAGTACAGCTTCCTTGTGGCACACCTGCTTTGATGGATTGGTGTGAAGACTCCCGCCCGCCGATGATTACCTTCAGGTACCTGTCATGCAGGTAGTCTCTGAACAGGTGCAGGTGTGCCCCGTCCACCCCTGCGGCGCGGAGCTTTGTGACGAGGGCTGTGTGCCATACTCTATCGAATGCACCCTCGATGTCCAAAGCTACAACCGCCGTGGTCCTGCCGAGGTCTAGGGCAGCGCTCAGCTCCGCCGTGAGCAGCAAGTGTAGGTCACCGGCTGACCTGTCTTTTCTGAAGCCGTACTGGCGATCGCACAGCAGGTGGTGCTTTTTTAGGTGCTCTGTGACCCTTGATGCTATAATAGCCTCAGGCACCTTGCTGAGCGCCGGTAACAGCGACACAGGGCGGTAGTTTTTGGCCTCAGACTTCAGGTTCTTTTTGTATACAGGGACCACACTGCTGGTCTTCCATGCTGCAGGCCGCGTGCTGGTTCGGAGGCAGTGGTTAAAGAGCAGGGAGAGTGGGCGGGCCAGCTCTTCTGCACACTGGCGAAGCAGGCGATTACTGACATCGTCTGGCCTCACCGCCTTCTTTACATCTAACTTTAGGAGCAGCGCCTTCACCTCTGCCTCACTCGTCCTCACTTTCACGAGACTGTCACTGTCACTAACCACTTTCCGTAGTTCGGGCGGGGCAATCTCAGGGTTGGGGACGTACATTTTGGCAGAGAAGTGACTAGCCAGGAGGTCTGCCTTGTCTTGTGCAGTGTGAGCCACGCTCCCGTCCTCCCGTACGAGGGAAGGAACAGTGCTGCCTCGTGACTCGCCTTGTTGGTCCTTCACAAGGCTCCACCACTAACTCGAGCCAACTTGACCACCTCTCAGCTTACCCCTGAGATGCTCCTTCCAGTGGTTAATGGCCCATTCCTGCGTGGTCCTCATGAACTCGCACGCCTCACTGTGCCGCCGCCTGTTCAAGGCAGTTGGGTGTTTTTTATAAGACAACCAGGCTTTATATTTACCGTCAGAGGCAGCGCGGTATTCGGGCCCAAACCAAGGTTGGTCCGTTGGCTTAGTTGTGTGCTGCGAGTGTAGCACATAGCGGTACTGGAGGGCGCGAAGAAGCTCAGTGAGTCGTGTCGCCTGCTGGTCAGCATTACCACACAGCACCTCACCTCAGTCCGCCCCTCTCAGGGTAGCACGGAGCCCCTCCCAGTTAGCGGTCTCCCATTTCCAGAGTGTACGTGTGTAGCTCTCCTCACAGGGCCTGCTGAACTTGACCTTACTAAGGACAGCCACGTGGTCTGAGGTGCCCACATAGTCCAGTGGCATACAGAGGACAGAGTGGGAAGGGAGGTCCGTTAATACGGGGTCCAGGGATGACCCGGAGCTGTGGGTGGGGAAGGATACGTAGTTTTGCAGGTCGTGAACCACCAGCAAAGTGTTGAACGCACCACTCACTAATCGTTGGTTCATATCACCGATAATTATCACATTGTCACACTTGTTGGCTGTCATCAAGTTATCAATGTTTTCAGTGAGATAATCTAATAACACAGTGCCCTGTGAAGGAGGGCGATAACAGCCAACACACAATATACCTCTACCATTGTTGTCTGTTGTTTTTAGCATCAGCATTTCAAGCTCACGGGGCACAGGTACAGAGGGCTCCACCACCTGGACATTCGCACTCTCCTTGTAACAGAAGGCCACGCCTCCGCCTTGCGTTGAGCGATCTTTCCTCACCCAGGGCGAGTACCCCTGGATGCGGGCATAGCTTGGCGGCACACTGTCGTCCAGGAAGGTTTCGCACACAAACACTATATCAACCCGGTGCTTAATGACTACACTGTGAGTGAGTTCCCCCACGTTAGTGTGGAACCCTCTCAGATTTGCTGACACTATACGCAATTCACTGTTGCCAGGCTTGCGGTGGCGCTGTGTAGAGCTGTGGCACGAGTCCATACTGCGCGGCGTAGGCAGGTGTCGTGTAGGGCCAGGTAGGTTGAGGGACTGGGAGGCCGGGGGGAGCAGCCGGCGAGGGTCCAGCTTGCCTCTGATGTGTGGCGGGCAGGTGCAGCTGCCAGGCAACACTCTTTAGGGCTACTAATGTCTCCTGGTTACTCTGCCTCACTGCTTGCACCAACTCCTGCTGCCTCTGATCTGCAGCTTTCACTCTGTAGTTCACAGAGGAGTGGAAGCGACCTTGGCAGTAGTCACAGGCCTTTCTCGGGCACTGGTTCCGAGTGTGACCTTGGCGCTTACACTGAGTGCACTTGCTGGCCTGCTGCTGCCCTGGCTGCGTTGTCCCCGGGCGTGGCTGCTGTCTCTGCTCGGCTGCTGTCACTCCTATAGAGGGGATGTTTCCACTCGATGCGGCCTTCTTCTTCTTTTTCCTTCGCTGCTGGGGCTGCGCATCTGTCTCCTGAGTCTCTCTCTCTCTCTCTCTCTCTCTCTCTCTCTCTCTCTCTCTCTCTCTCTCTCTCTCTCTCTCTCTCTCTCTCTCTCTCTCTCTCTCTCATATATATATATATATATATATATATATATATATATATATATATATATATATATATATATGAATATATATATATATATATATATATATATATATATATATATATATATATATATATAATATTATATATATATATATATATATATATATATATATATATATATATATATATATATATATATATATATTATATATATATATATATATATATATATATATATATATATATAT